>JAJODA010001370.1:0-11676 GCA_021730345.1 Fusarium cicatricum | reverse complement strand
CCTAACTAAATACTTTTATAAATAAGAGCTTATATACCTATTAGAATTAATTAAGAGCTTATTATTTAATTAAAAATAATTTATATAGTGTTTTACTAGGAATTAATTTATAGAGCTAACTTTTTATACCCCGCTTATACTCTCGTTATTATAGGGAAAAAGTGGGGGAAAATACAGAGGTGCTATATTAATGACACTCAGGAGATAGCTAACCAGTGCTCCCTTATAATGCACTATAATGGTTTATCTTGTTCGTCCTCGCGTATCAGGTTTACTTCTTCTAGCGGCCCTGTCTTTTCAACTGGAGATGTTCATATATACGTTGCTCTCGGCAATCATAGCCAAGATAGAGTTAATAGATACGACGAAATATAAACCACACGTTATCCAGCGAGCAACTTCACCTATCCTCATCAACAGCTTCTTGAGTCCTATACTCCTCAAGCGCAATGTCCCTCGCTCTAGTCAATCAAGCAGCTTGAGATTGTTTCCCTCGTCCCTTGGCTCCTCTGCCTCGGCCACCACTACCACCTCGACCGCCTCCAGGACCCCGATTAACAGTGTTGGCATTGGCGTTGGCGTTGGCGCCGGCTGCTCCTCCGGCCCCTCCCCCACTGGTGCCGCCTTGCCTACCATCCGGGGCAGCTTCACCGGCGTTCTTGATCTTACCGCCTCTGCCCCGTCGGCCTCGTTTAGCACCCTTGTTGTCCCTATCTCTGGTCTCCTTCTGTTTTCGTCGAGCCTCCTCCTCTTGTGTCCGTCGACTCTCCTGATCCCACCATTCCTGGAACGCCTGTTCCTGCTGGATTTCATCTAGTGGCCGCCTCGCAACCGCCTCTTTTACGGCTTGCTGCTCGCGCCTCTGCTGCACAATGATGTCCGCCATGCTGAAACCCAGAGTTGGCTCTTCTTTCGGTGCTGGTACGATATATGACTTAGAATGAGGCACCGTGGGCTTCTTTGGTTGATTTGCTGAGGGTCCTGCCACGATTGCGGGGGAGCTGTTCGTCCGACCTTGTCCTGGGAACCTTGTGTCGGGTGAGGCGGTGCGCCGTGTTGTTGATTTTGGTCTCGTCTCAGAAGCTACTAGAGGTTTGGCATTGACTGACACAGCTCCAGGCGACTGTGCTTCCATGCTCATCGCATCCTTCAGCGATGTCTTGGGCCCAGGACTCGCTGTCTTCCAAGGCGCCTGTCGCCCACCTGACGTAACTGGTTCCCAGGGCACTCGACTGGTCGACTCATCCTTTGCCGCCGCTTCCGCCGCCGCCTGCGCCTGAAGCTGCCTTTTCCGTTCTTTTTGTGATATCTTGGCTTGCGACCTGTTGGCGGCTGCGTCCTTTGTCTTTTGCGCCTGAAGACCAGCAGTTAATGCAGACGTCGACGATGTCTCGGACATGATGTCCTTTAGATCCAACTTCGATGTGGCCAGTTTTGAGGACGCCCACGGTACACCGGGTTTTGACATCGCACCACCTGGAGGCTTTGCGGTCCCTGACTCGGAGAGCAGAGACACAGGCGACAGGGAGAAGGCGTTAGGTGTTGTATCTTGTGTAGTATCTGCAGGCTCCTTGCCCTTTGTATCTCGCCAAGCTTTGGGTAGCTGGGGCATATCTTCTGTATCAATAGGCAGCCCCAGGGCAGACTCATTCATCGGTGACCGAAGATGACTAGCAGGTGAAGGGCCCTCTTCCTCGTCCATATCAAAGATGAGATCAGCGTGTGACTGCTTTGGCCGCAAGCTGGGGCTGAAGGGTTCGTTCCGTGCACTCCTGGACTTGCGTCGGGTTGTGTCTGGAGTCTGCAACGGGCTGACCCCGTCCAAGCTCCCAATCCGCGCCTTGAAGGACGACGACAGCTTCTTGTCGTCGTCTCGTTGAGTAGCTCTAAAGGCCATCTCTTTGATCCTGATTTGGCGTTCCTCGTCAATGTCAGCGGCCAGCTCGGGATAGGTTTCGTGAAGCAGCATCTCGGCCCTTCCGCTCCGTACAAACGGAAAGCGTGCAAGTTGGTTATCGCGAACTACTTCGTCGAGCTCAAGAACAAGATCCTCATCCAAGTCATCCAGCAAGTGGTTCTCGAGCATTGACTCGAGCTGGAGACAAATATACTCCAGTCCAGTGTCTTTGAACTCTGTGACTGAACATGGACTAATTTCGTTCAGCAAGTTCGAGATATTCCTTGTTGTGACAAATTTCCCGATTATGCTTTGGCAGACTTGGGAGAGCCGATCAAGCATCAGCTCGTTTGCAGCGCTCATGACATCCAGAACAAGTTCCGAGAATTCGTCAAGGCTGGCTACCGACACGTTGTCGAACAGCTCTTGCCCAACATCGGCGTAGATGAAGGACATTACATAATGAAATGTTTCAGGGTTGATATGGTTCAAATCAACTCTGATCCTATCCATCATATCCATGCCATTACGGCGTCCAGCAAGCCACTGGCCTTGGGAACGACCGTTAAACATTCCTTCAAAGAACGGACATCGCTGACACAACAATTGGCTATGTGCCATGACTTCCTCTCCATCCAGCTCGATGATGATATCACCGTCGTCGAAGAAGCTAAGGTCGGAAATCGCCAGCTTGAAGTCCGCATCGAGAGACTCATCCACTCCCGTCTGCAAGCGAACTGCTGCCTCTAGTTTAGGCAGCTCCAGTCTCGTTGCGACTTTCATCAACTCAGTCCTGACATTTCGGAACCGAACCGCTTGTTTAGGCATCTCGCGTGTGTACTTCCATACCGGTACGAAGCTGTCTTGGTAGGCATGGACGATGATGTTGAGAAGGGTGTAGATGTCGACGTCGAAGAGTGTCACCAAGGCTTTGTCCTGTGAAAGCTCGATGTTGAAAGTTTCCGTGCTGATTGTCGAGCCCTGGCTGCGTAATTTGGACAAACCATGCCGCAAGGCTTGACTTCTCCCGGCAAGGACCCAGCTATGAACAGGTATCCTGACCTCGGGCAACAACGACGTACGCATCTCCATGTTCAAATCGTCATACTGAAAAGAGTTCACTTCCACCCAGCGTCCCAAATCGGCTTCGATGTCGGCAGATCGGAGAATCTCATAGGGGACTGAACCACGCTTCTCTCTGACGATGGCTGCATCCCAGGCCTTCCTGGCCGCTTTGTTCTCCTTCTTGTGTTCTGAAGCCTCAAAGTCGTTGAGGCAAAGAAGAGAGCCAATATCCTCGCGTAGTGATTTGTCGGCGATCTTAATCTCGTGGACCATCACTTTACTGTCCTCTCTGATAGCGGCAAAGGCACCAAAAATGGAGCTTCGAACGGCCACGCAGTTTGTGATGTAAGGAACTCGTTGAAACTTGAAGTCCTTGCGCTTGGCACCGGCCGATTCAGCAAACCCAGCTGTTTTCCCTTTGGTACGCTTCACTCGATTCCAGACCGCGCCTGATTTGGTGCAAATGATAACAGAACCATGCTCGCCAACTCCCACAGAGGCAACGCCATCCTTGCGGGAATCCCAGATACATTGAGGCTGCGTCAGAGCATTCTTGATCTTGACTGGATTGGTTGTAGACGCAATGGATTGACTGGGATCCCCCTTGTGGTTTAGTTGTAGTGTAAAAAGGTCGCCGCGCGCGGTGACTGCAGCGATTGTCTCTCCTCCTGCAGCAATGGAGCTGATGTCTCGCCGAGCCGGATCGTATCGGTTGGAATAAGAAGACATCATCAGAGTGTGGTTTGAGACAATGTCGGGGAACGGGAATTTCACCAGGTTGTAGCCGTAGTGACTGAAAACCCAGACCGAGTGGTTGGATAGCAAACAGATCGTGGCCTTGTCGATTGCAGAGACCATTTCGATCGGGGAAGCCAGGAGAGAGGCGGCAACTTTTCTAGGAGTGTGCTGCACATCAAGTGATCTCGAGTCAGCATCCATAAGAGCAAGCTGTCCAACATTCCGGCCCCAGGTGAACAATGACGCTCCAGTGTGAGCGACAGAATGGTTAGCTGACGCGGCAACTCCCAAGATAATCTCCTTCTTGAGAGAGCCAAAGACCTGGCGTGGGGTAAGACTCATGGGCTCCTCATCTGCCTTCATTGGTGGTGGCAGGGCATATCCAAGCTGGGAGCTTGAGTTTAAGCCCCAGGTCCAGAGTTCTCCGTTTCCTGCGACAGCCATGGTGTGATTCTGTCCCAGCGTAACTTGGTGAACCTTTTTGTCTGTGAAAGGTCCTTGCACAGGGACAAACTTGAACTGAGTGTTCTCATCCCCAAGACCAAGCCTTCCGCCCCGTCCAACGCCGCATATGTACAAATTGGAGACCGGATCCGTGGTCAAGATGGCGCTGTGGAGTTTGGACATGGACACATCTTGAATGACCAAAGGCCGGTTTCGAACCAAGGTTGGGATCTCGTCCAGATCTAATGAGGATGGCGCCTCCATATCCTGGCTGTCTAGGTGAGAATGGTAAGTTCGGTGCAGGAGAAAATCTGGTCGAGAGAGATGGATGCGCTCGGGATACTGTCGATCATCCTCATCGCCGACTCCCAAGGATACGTTTTTGTTGCTGCCAAATATGAAGAGCTCGTCACCTCCGATGGAAGACTGAAAAGAATGCGGAATATTAACCATGCTGTGGTAACAGTTAGTGAGCGCCATGATCAAAGTCCATGAGTCCACTCACCGATGTGTTCCATCGCCAGCGCTATCCACGCTGTCGGCGTCACTATCCGAGCTGCTTCCATCATCAGTTTTCCTCAGTGATCTTGTAGCAATCGTTGAGTTGTAGACATCGAAGGGACTATTGCCCTCGTGATCCTTGGTCTTGATCAGGAGGCCAACCTTGTTCACAGCGCTAAGGTTATGACTTGTCAAATCCACCCGCTCCTTCTCTAATAACAAGCGCGCAATCGAAACGTTGCCGGCATATAAGGATCGATGGAGGGCATTCCAACCACTCTCAGGATCTTGGGCGTAGAGGTCGATGGCGGGGTGTTCGATGAGAGCCCGGACAAACTCGTGAGCATTCGGATCAGTCGACGAGGCTGCTCGTAACAAGACGGTGAGGCCGACATGGTCGCGACTATTCAGTTCGGCTCGTCCGAGGTTCGTGTTGGCGTCCTTGGATTTGGCCGGGGTGTACGGGTGTCCAGACGTTCGTCGCTGCTTCACCGCGAGCCGTGGGGAAGTACCTGGGCCGCTGGGGCTTCCTCCAAATAAGCCAGCTCCTCCACCTATCGCCGGGCTCTTTGACACAGCCTGAGGATTATAGCTGGTTGGGGCCAGCAGACGCCGAAATCTGTCGACATCATTTTCCCAATAGGATTTCCACAGTAGATGACTCATGGGCAGAGGTGAGGCACTCTCCAAAGCGCGAAAGGCACCTCGCTGTGACTCTCAATGGGTCACGGCGTATTTAAAGGTGCAAATTACAGCGCTGGAGAGCTCGAAAGAGGAATACGAGCTCTAGGCGGAGTGCGAGGCGTTGTCGGGTTGATGTAGAGTAGATCGCGATCTCAAACGGGGGTTCGACGTGGATGTAAGTTGCCACCAAGCGCAATTCGAGCGAGTAATAGCGAAGAGAAAGGGGCGTTCGTTTTTAGGTCGCCGAGAGTCAGTCGAAGCAGGTATTCGTCGTAAAAATATGTCAAATATTCGATGTGATTGATGCGAAGGAGCTCGTTGTTCGTAGAGCAGGAGAAGACGAAGATTCGTTGAGTTGGAAAGGTGAAGAAGCGACGTCGTGGATATGACTGACTTGGAGATGCCAGGTAGTAGCGACCGAGGGGCCGGTTGTGCGCGTCAGCAAGTTGCCCCAAAAACGTGCCCCAAAACGCTCACTTCTGGCACCTTCCCCCACCACGGGCTACCACCAAATGGAGGGGAAGCTCCTACAACCGACTGCGCCGGCCAATGGAATAATGGCTCGCAACCACAAGCAGCTCCTCGAGCTCAGACAGGACTCTGTAACATAAACCAAGACTCTGCCACATGGTCGAAGCTGACGGTTGTTATTTGTCGCCGTGGTCTTGATGCACACAGCTATGTTTCTGGAAAGAGCCGGAAGTTGAATGTCTTGCGACGATATCGGCATTTGGCGGATTGCAAACAGAATTTGCAATATCTTGTACAAGGATGCGAGCTCGCTTCAGAGATAGATCTCACTTGCACTTCTGCCGATGCATCATGACGGAATCAGGAAACAAGACCCAGAACGAGACCAATGAACATGAGACAATGAGTTAAGACAACGTCGAAAGCCAAGCGGTTCGAACAAAACACAAGTGCAGGGGTGCCTTGAACGGTCAACCAGGAGGAGCAGCTACGTAATGTAGGATGACCTGGAGCTCTCAATGCGTAGCTATGTAGCACCCATAGATCTGAAACCGAGCATGGAGCTAAATCTAAGATCATGAGACGTGCTGTCTGTCAAGCCTTGGATTAGATGAGCAAGCATCCCTCGCAACCGGACGTAAGGGAACTCGTTAGTCGTCGCGTATTGATGATGTCGAGGTGAGCTCCTTTGACGCTTTCAAGGATGCAACGATCCACGCGCTGAAACAAGATGGAGATCTTGCAGAAGGCTTACCACTCACGCTCAGATGGAACAGAAATTCCAGGGCGAACGGATTGGTAGCTGATGGAGATCCGGAAGTGAGATCCGAAGCAGATCATCTGAATCCGACGGGTGTCTAAACGTGATTGGCTATCAGAAGTCAATAGCGAGCTGCTACTGATGTGTTACTATCATGTTGTGACATAGACTTCCTTCGCACCTTTAACCTCAGTCTCAAGGCGCGCAAGTGCGAGGTTATCCCAATGCTTTATGTCAGCCCTCATGATGTGCAATGGGCCGTTCCCTACAATTCAAAACTAGACCGAATTGGGGATACTCCCTCAAGCTTCCGCTCGGTCGACGGGGACAGACGCCGGTGGCCGCCCAGACGAACATCCGTGGGGAAATGGTCGATCTGTGGAATTCATCACATTTCTACAACCCGAAATAGGCACTGAAGAATCAAGCAGCAAGACCTTCTCGGCAGACATGCATAGTGCCGATTCCGTCGTCTTGGCATCCCAGATCTAGCATCTTCAATATCGCCGACCTCGAGAGTCGGCTCGGATGCACAACCGGCAAGTCTCCACGATCTTGTCTCCCACGTCTTTGGGCCAGCTCCCACGCACGCCCTGAAGCTTCTTTGACGTCCCGGCCCCGTGGAGCCGTGGCTGCGTCTGCGGCGGGTTTTGGCAGCTTAACAGAGCCTATCAGGAGCAAGTAGCCGAGAGTCGAGGTCTCGCGTCAGTCTGCACGGACAAGGGTCCCCTCGATGCCGACGCCGAGAATTCGCCATTCAGGTCCAGCGCGTTTCCACGTAGGGCCTCCAGGGCCCAGAAACCTGACCTTGTTCCTGCTTCTTGGTGTCTCTGGCTCGGGAGCCTCAAGCCCGGTGGCGGCCATCGGACATCCGGGTTTGCATATGACGACGTTTTGAGGTAGCACAAGGTGACAGCTTCGAGTAAGGTATGAGGAGAAACAAGTTGCAAATAGACTATTACGCATGTATGAAGGAACTTACGTAGCAACCTCTCAGGTCGTGTGAGACAGTTGGCTGAAAACAAGCCGTTGGGTGGAAACAAGGCTCCTAAAACTTGCCTAAAACAGTAACAAACTACCGCGCAGCTCGGAGAGTCTCTTGGCTTCCCGCTCACCGAGAAATATTCACAACTTGAGCACACTACTACTGCTAGCCCTTCTCCGTCTTCCCCTCCCCCAGGTCTCGCCGTCTCTTGCCCATCTCCACATCAAACCCAATCCCACGACACGCTTGGACTCCCTTCAGCGTCATCCTAGTACTACGTAGTAGTGCTAGCCGTTGTCCTCCGCCGTGAGCTCTTGATTGTGGGGGGTTGTCCCGTTATCGCTAAACCCGATAAGACCACACCATCAAACAAATTCCCTCCCCGGCCCGGTCTTCGCTCGGAGGTCGCCATTTCGCTCCCGACTCAACTTTCTTTCTCTTCCTCTTCCTCAACCCAAAGACACTCTCCGCTCTGCCTCTTGTTTCTCTCTTTCTCTTCTTTCTCTTTGCCCGTCTCATCTCCTCTCTAGCCGCCCGTCTAAACCGTCACCATGTCGAGCCCAACCGACAAGCCCCTCCCCTTCCAGTACCAGTTCGCCGCAGGTACGCATCCAATCCCCCTCCATGCTTCACGCTTTTGCCGCTTCTTCTCGACTCAATGGCTGACTTTTGATGCTTAGGCGCCATTGCTGGTGTCTCGGAGGTATGCTTGCGCCCGTAGTTCTTTAACTTGTGCCGTTTGCTAATCTTTCGTTCGGTCTAGATTCTGGTCATGTACGACCACACCTGTCGCATGCTCTATCCTAAGAAGTTATGCTAATAAGACTCCTCAGGTACCCTCTTGATGTAGTCAAAACCCGAGTGTATGATCTTCCTCGCCCGCACTCCTCAGAACCACAGACCAATGGCTAAATTTACCGCAGCCAGCTTCAGACCGGCGCCGCTACAGGCGCTGACGCCTACAATGGCATGGTTGACTGCTTCCGCAAGATCATCAAGCACGAGGGGTACGCATAGCGCCCACGCTCCCATCTTTGCGCTCTCGCCGCTAATTGCGCGCCAGTTTCTCGCGACTCTACCGCGGCATCTCCGCCCCCATCCTGATGGAGGCTCCCAAGCGAGCGACCAAGTTCGCTGCCAACGATGAATGGGGCAAGGTCTGGCGCAAGACCTTCGGTGTCACTGCCATGAACCAGCAGCTTTCTATCCTTACCGGTGCCTCGGCTGGTGCTACCGAGGCCTTCGTCGTCGTCCCCTTCGAGCTCATCAAGATTCGTCTGCAAGACAGAGCCTCGGCTGGAAGATACAACGGCATGGTCGACTGCGTCGTCAAGACGGTCAAGGCCGAGGGTCCCCTAGCCCTCTACCAGGGCCTCGAGAGTACCATGTGGCGCCACATTGTCTGGAATGCCGGTTACTTCGGCTGCATCTTCCAGGTCCGACAGCTTATTCCCAAGGCCGAGAACAAGCAGGGACAGATGATGAATGACCTCATTTCTGGTGGTATTGGTGGTACTATGGGAACTGTCCTCAACACCCCCATGGACGTCGTCAAGAGCCGAATTCAGAACACCCCCAAGGTCCCTGGCGTGGTTCCCAAGTACAACTGGGCTTGGCCTGCGGTCTTTACCGTTGCTAAGGAGGAGGGCTTCAGTGCTCTTTACAAGGGTTTCCTGCCCAAGGTGAGTTTCTCTATTAAAGGTCTCTGAATGTCATTGTGCGCTGACAAAATTTCCAGGTCCTGCGTCTGGGCCCCGGAGGTGGTATTCTCCTTGTCGTCTTCACCACCGTCATGGACACCTTCCGCACGTGGCACTACCCCTCCAACTGAGATAACGAAGGAGAAAGGTGAATGAGTACGGGTCAAAATGAGCTTTCAACGATACCATGCCGCACTAGACTGCGTTAAGACGGCTTCCGGAGGTGGAGATTGGAATGGCGTACTGGATATTCCTACGCGTCTTGTCGGTTAAACCTACGATGTTCCGTGTCACTAAATATGCGCGTAAGACGGTGTTGGACCGACTGTATAAAGAGGGACAACGGCGGGTCAACCTGCATTGGAGTGTACTGTTATATAGATCTTGAGCCAATACGATAACTTGTCAATACTTAAATTCGTCTCAATAATCGTGCTTGACAGGCTTGGTAGGAGACGAAAAGATAGGAAAGGGTAGTGCTTCATACCTTACTGTGGATCAGTCTGCATATAGGTAGACAAAGATCTAATAGTCTGAGTAAGCTTGAGTTGTTGAATTGACACTGAACCGGAATTTTAATAGTGTCTGAGTCCCGAGCATTGATTCAGACTGGCCGTGCTCCTAGCTCGATGAAATGCTGCTCTGCTCTACATGGTCTCGCTCGTAATTCGGACAACAGAGGCCATCAAATAACGAGAATATATTTACAAGGCGGAATCATCTGCTGATGCCTCTCGAGGGTGCTAATACTACCGTAAGAGAAATACCAAGTTCTATATCATCAGCCAGAATCTTCCTTTAAAGGGGCAACTGTATCCCAACCAGCAACTGGGTTATCCCGGTGCGCGAGCAAAGCTTCAAGGGCGGTCCCAAGACTGCAGAATGTTGCCTGACGTGCCCATGACTTTATAGCTACGATCTACAGAGTCGATGGTAACTAACTGTATCACAGTTGAAAGGTAGGTTGCTTATACTCCACAGAAGGGAATAGGTACAGTGGAAGATAGTAGTCCAATTAATCGAAAAGATAAAGGACCTCAGAAGAAGAGAAGAGCGATAAGACATTAAAGCCGTCTTTGATGTCACATGGATTCGAAATGCTCGATATATGCTACACTCTCCAAAAGGGACTACTGGTCTCGCGCATTTACCCCCAGCGTTCACTCTGGATTCAGGTAAGAATCAGGCGGAGGAGCAGTGCGATCAATACAGACCGAGGCCCTGGCAATGCAGCTTGATTACGGAAATACCATCAAGGCCGTTTTCACCCTAGATACCCAAGGAGATAACTCCATACAAATATTGTCGGTCCACTTCTACCACGCATTGATGTGATAGTATCTTTCATCAATGATCCACGCACCACTAGCCTTACCGCAGCTTTCGTTCTATCCGATCGAACGCTCGCCGTTTGAAGATGACTGTGTTCCTCAATACGCGGTCAGACGTAGAGCTGGAAGACATGCGGTAATTCACCCAGAGCTTCAATCGCCCCTCGGTGCATGAGCAACTTTCTCTCTCGGTCTGCAAGGGTCATGGTGATGATGGTCCGACGCTGCATGGCTTGTCTCAGCTTCAAAGATACAATAGACCGGCCTTTCAGAACTGACAAGGCCAGCAGTCAATGACATCTCCCGCTTGGCCAAGTTTCTCTCTGGGATTATCGATATCCAAGTTGAGCTTCTTAGTAAGAGACACCTCTACGACATAAGGCTCTGGGCGGCTCAAAGATCGCATCACCACCACGTCTGGGTATGCGAAGCAAGCAACAACTGACTGCTTCACCGGGCGGGTTTGGCGGAGTGAGAGACCTGTCCTGGGGCCGATAAGTTAGGGAGCTGTCCGTCACTGACACCCCCTGAAATGGGATGGAAGATGTTGCACACAAGCCTGCCTTAATTTTCAAGCTGTATTAACAAGACAGCAATTATTGTCAAGCTTATCAGAGAAGTCTCTCTTCCTGATACAATACCAGGCTCATGTAAGTGATCGGCTGCCCCAAGGACTCATCAGACGAACTCTCTTCTCCTGACATTGTCTCGGTCTCATTATGAAGCGAAACATCCATAGCAGAATCCCGCGTTCTTTGGCCTAGAAGTAGTTTTATTATATGGCAAAAGAAGCATCATCGCGTCAGTAGCTCCACCGCACATAATTCCAAGTTGCATCCACAGAATTTGGGCTCTCAGCTTCATCCACGCTTCCCGTAGAAGCAATTAACTGCAACACCCTCCACACACCTCTATTTCTCCTATATCTCTCTTTTTACTCTCTTCTTTTACTCTCTTCTTTTACTGGAATCTCCGTTTCGCATCTTTCGTCTCTGAATCACTGCCTAGTTCAATCTCTCTTTATATAAACACATCTTCCTTCTCCTTATCCCTTCTCTCCATCTCGTCTCTTCATCCCTTCATCCCCTCATCCCCTCATC
>JAJODA010001368.1:0-17599 GCA_021730345.1 Fusarium cicatricum | reverse complement strand
ATCCCCTCATCCCCTCATCCCCTCATCTGTTCCTCATACAGCTTCTGCGCTACAAGATCAGATTTGTTGAGGTTGTCTCGTCCTTCCCTTCAAAGCTACTTCTTAACGTCTTATCCTTTCGTTCACCGTCTCTGACCTCCACGATCAAACCCATCGTGAGCTTCCTGTTCTTGCATTCTTCAACCTTTGTGGTAACTTATCCACACTGGTTGTTGGTCTTCTTTCTTCCATTTCGCCGCTGCGGCCTCGATTCTGCTTCTCTCTACTCATTATGTTTCCCAAAAGTTGACTCCAGCAAAACACTTCTACGTTCTTCAACTCGGAATCTTGCCCTCAGGAACTTCCTTGCATTCCTTGGTGTTGAGCCCCAACACACGCTCAAACACAGGCATTGCTCATAATCGTCTTCCTTCTGTCTTCACTTTCTCCTTCACATTCCAAAGACACACTCTCTCCAGACGCGAAGCTCTAAGTCCTAGCCGTTTCTTGACCTTCGTCT
Organism: Fusarium cicatricum; assembly: GCA_021730345.1. NCBI lineage: Eukaryota > Fungi > Ascomycota > Sordariomycetes > Hypocreales > Nectriaceae > Fusarium > Fusarium cicatricum. The sequence continues at coordinate 17,100 of JAJODA010001368.1, read as the reverse complement.
CCTTTGACCCTAATCCTAAACATAATCAATCAGGTATTTAATCTTCTCTTCCATCTCTGTCTCCTCTTCCATCCTCTCTCACCTCTTCCTTTGCAACACAATACAACCCTTCTGCACTACAACTCCAATGCATCTCAACTCTAGCACCATTTTTTCCTACCACATCTCACTTTTGTTTCACAGTCTTTTCCTGTTCTCTCATAGCCCACAAGTGTTGATGAGTTTAGTATCCTGAGCGGACATCTCTAACCCAAAGGAGCTTTCTCTTTTCTGACACATTTCAGACTGGGTTCCTTCGGACCAGTCATCCTTTCGAAGATCACATTGCAACTCAGCCACTGTTCTCTTGTCGGAACTGCACTCGAACTTTCAGTTTCAAGTGGCCTTTGGTAGGTGCGCGAAGCAAGTTCAGTAAGTACAATATTTTCATCCGGTTTCTTCTTTTGAGGTCGCTGTCGGCCACTTTCTTTCAGCCTAAGGTTCTTTTGGACACCCTTGACACCAAAGACTTGGTTTAGTCTTTACCTAATACCTTGTTTCATCCTCTTTTGTTGTCATTTCTCTGCCCTCTCATCTACTATTACACCTTGGAACGGATCTTCCCAATGTTTTGATAACCTGGAGTCTAACTGAATGACTAGGACCCAGCTGCTTCAACTGGACATCATGTCCGACACCGACAGCTCCTCCAACGATGGTGAAGACCACATCAATATGGATGTGGGCGACGATGAATTTGTAAATTTTGACGACAACCCACCGCACAACGAACCAGAACATCTTGTTCTCGGTTTTGATGATCACGACGATGCGATTACTGACATAATCCATAGTCCTGAGCTCTTGGGTCTCATGGACATCGACGACAATGCACCAGACAACGAACCGGAACATCTTGTTCTCGATTTTGGTGATCACAACGATGCGATTGTTGACGTGATCCATAGTCCTCAGCTCTTGGAGCTCATAGATGCCGACGATGATGAAGCTCCCGAACATGGCGCCCAGGAACCTCCAGGAATTGAAGAAGAAGGTCTCATTGTTGAGCAAGTCGCGCCGGTTTCTCCACCTCCTTCTGGAGGAGGAGGTGATGCATCTGGTTCTAACGATGATAATAGCGCTGCAGATGGCAATGGTCCTGAGAATGATGAGTCCGACAGTGAAGACGAGCAGGAAGCACAGATCTTGGACAGGAAAGATCAAAACGCAAGCTTGGCCGACGCACTCGGAGAAGAAAGCATCCGGGAGCCTCAATGGCACCCAGAGTGCTTGAGGACATGCCAACCGCATTGGATGGAAGTGGGTCATAAGTTCCTTGATTATCGAAGGCTCTTCCTAGTCAAACGGGATAGTTTAACGAGGTCAAGAGACCGGGTGAGAACCGTCATGGCAGAGAACCGAGAACTTAAGCGCACTGTGGAGAAGCTCCAACTTCGGCTTGGTCTCAGACCTGGAAAGACAGAACGAGTATGTATTGTTTCATGAGGATTGTTTTCATCTTTGCTCACATATCACAGACCTGGCCAGAGATTCACCGGCGCTGGACGTGCGATGACGAAGAGCTAGAAGGGCTAGAAAGGCCAGAAGGGCTCGCAAAGATTGATTGTTGGGGAGACATCTACCAGTTATCATGCAAGGAGGAGAACATGTCTTGGGCATTTGGACCAGAAAAACCTCCCAAAACCCATCCACACCTGAAGTTGCGGTCTCCAACTGATGAGGAAGAAGCGTCAGTCCTTGTGGGTGCCCAGGACAATGAGAACTCCGACTGTATCGATGAGTCTTCTCGCGGAAAGGGGAACGAAGAACCGCAGGGAGATCAAGAGGAAGAGCTTCCTTTTCGCTTTGACGACCTTCCCCCTGAGATCCAGCTCAGAATCCTCCGGTACTCCCTTGTGTTTGATGGTGAGGTGGTTCATGCTATCTCTCGACTCGATCCCTACTACGAACCGTCTGATGTTCACCTTAACGTCAACGGTAGACAATCTCTACTGCACCGATTTCACATTGGGCAGAGCGAGGTTTCTCTGAGCTTTTCAGCCATCAACCCCCAAGATCTCCTTGTCCCTCTGTTGGTTTGTAAGCGCTGGAACTTTCTCGGCGCAGCTCTCTTCTACGGCGCGAATACGTTCGCATTCTCTTCCATCGGCGAATAGGGTCGCTTTGCGAAAAGAATCGGCAACAGACTTCAGCACCTTCAGTATGTTGAGATGCTCTGGATGGGCTCCCAGAAACTCACATACGAGCGCAGATGGAGGGGGAGGCGCAACAAGTCCACACCAGTGTTCACATCACGAAGAACACGCATGCTAGCCTACCTTCCAGAAGCCCGCCGTCTCAGGTCTCTTGCTGTTTACCTTCCTGAGTCCTCAAAAGCCTACGTGCGACGACGACATGAGCCCCAAAACGTGATCGGCTACTTGGCAAGCCAGACCAGGGGACAGCCAAATTATCGCCGGAACCGGTGCCTGCGCACTTTGCAGGGGCTGGATTACATACACGCGCTTCGGGGACTCGATGAAGTTACCTTCTGGGACTACGATAAATGTCGCGAATTGGGCAGCAAGACGGCAGTTCGCGATTGGAGTTTCGTAAACGATGTCAATGGCGTCGTACGCCGTGAGAAGAGTGCCAGAGACCTTCACTTTTCGCAACTTGGGAAACTTGCTCCCCTGGTCGTTGGGTATCGTCCCCATAACGATAATATCGTTGCGACTAAGCAGGTGCTCGACCAGAGGCGCGAGAACCCTGTTGGAGCGCCTCCGACTCCACCCCCTGAGGCGGACGAAGACACCGAGTCCGAAGACTCTAACGATTCAGGTGAAGATTCGGACAATGAGAGCGGCAGTGAGGACGACGACAGCGACGATAATGACGACGGCAGTGAAGATGGGGATGATGGCGGCCAAAACGGCCTTGGTGGACCTTCCGCGGGCAATGGTAGCCCTGGAGGTAACATTTCTAGAGGCAGCAGTGAGGGAGGAAGCGATATTTTACTGGTGACAGCTCTCGGGAGGGTTATCAACGAACAGGATGAAGACGAACAGGAGCAAAAATACGATCCAGAGAGAGACCCAGCACCTTGGCGTGTCTCGAATGGAACTATTATCGACTTGACCATCGATGAAGAAGAATCCCCTCATTCAGTTGTGGATGATGATGTCGCAGCAGGCGACCAAGCACCCTCTGAGGAGTCGAATGAAGTTGAGGAATCACTATTTGTCCAAGACCACACAAACCCTCCGGCAGCTGATCCTGAGCTTGTAATGATGCCTCCACCGTCTGGACTGCCGCCTCGTCGGCCAACTCGATCGCCAGGGAGTGGACAGGAACAAGAGGGGAGAGAGGTATCCTTGTTTGTAAGAAGTCCTGAGCGACAGCAACGACGAGTATTTGTTGCTGAAAAGATTGAGAGCGACTCGTCGCCGAGAGGAATCCCCTCGGTTGCCTTGAGTCATCCCGAAAGGTCGAACAGCACACCTGTGCAGCAAGTTCGCGAGGAGAGTGGTCTTTTCGCGAGTCCGACTGCATACGAAAACATCGTGCCCCCGGAGACCTTCAGACGAACCCCCTCGATTGCCCTGACTGTGCAGCGAGTTCGCGAGGAGAGTGGTCTTTTCGCGAGCCCGACTCCATATACGGCCATTGTGTCCCAAGAGGGTCGACCCAGCAGGAACGGCACCCGAGTTTTGACTATTGAGAGGGAGGGGGTTATCGACCTCACAGAGGATGGCGAAGAGGATTCTGCCTCGGCTGTGAGTTGGACAGGCCGAAACCGGCGCAGACGATCATCCGACGACGATGATGATGATGATACTGCGGCAAGTCTTGTTGCTCGGCCCCCCAAGAGGCCACGTCCTGACGATGACAATTCTGGAGGACGCACCGCAGACATGATTATGACCTGAAGAGCGCGGGTTTGAAGAGGACAACGCGGTTTGCGTATGGAATGTGGAGGTTGCTGATTTCTTTGCTATTTATTGACAAGTCAAAGACGAGGTTGAGGTTAACGTGCTACAAGGCCACATCGCTGCAGAATCTGGGAGTGGACAGGCGCAATGTACTTTTATCGATATCATGGGAAGCATCAAACAGATTGAAAGCAGCAAGATGCGATTCAAAACGTTTCAACAAGAAAACCCTATTCCAGCAGCTGACTTGTTGCTGCGTAGTCTTTTTGCCGTTGATTGCGTGTCTGTAGGGTAAAGAAATGCGAGACAGTGTAAGTCGGGCTTTGTTGACGCGGCCAAAGTGCTCTTGGCCGCAGCCGTGACGTAGGTGTGGCTAATGCTTCCTTTGGCAAGTGTCAAAGCCTAAATTGACAGCGAGACCAAGCTCGATCAGGATGCTTAGCCACACCACGCATTGAATGCTGGCAGCCAGCGGTTGGTTTCTTGAGGACTTCTTATATGGTTAATATGATAGTAAGGTATGGAAGTCGTATCAGTACCTGGTTAGCTTCGCCTACAGTGGCATCTTAATTAACCCTTCCTTATGATTTAATATATCTTTGTCTGCACATGCCTTCTCTTAGTCCCTTGCTTGGAGCTCGTCAAGGACCCCGCAACCCTGGCGTGGCTAGTGGGCTCCAAGTGTCACTGCTGAGCTGGCAAGTGCAAAGCTGGCACCCCATGTACGAATACGTAATCAGCCAGCACAGCCACATCTCTCTTGGGCCTTGGTTGCTCGCCGCTCGCTCCCCAACCCGACCGACAGCGCCGATTCATCATCCTGCACTACCATTTCTTCCTCTCGAGTCGCGCCAGGGCATATTTGACTTTTTTAATCGCTCAAAAAGAAGCTGCTTCTGGACAGCGACGTATTCATACCATCTCTGCGCACTGCACCTCGAATTTCTGGTGTCCTGGCCTCGTTCGAGATTGCGCCTTGAGTCCCAGCCAAAATCGTACCGTACCTTACATCAGTTACGTCTGACGGGCGTTCCCCGACCTCTCCAAACCGAGACCAGTCACCCCACGACCGCATCCGCCAACCTCCAACCTCCCCCGCAAACTGCCGCTCGACTCTATCACCAATTCCAAGTAGACGCCTTGGTCTTCACTTGTGCTTTGGACCGAATCTATCGCAAACGCTACGCAGACGCCTTTGAGAGCGGGACCGATTATCTCGTGACCTTGGGAGCTTGCTGAACCCCCTCAACCCCGTCGCTGCGCCTCCCTCCATCGACCTTATCCAACGGTGCGCATTGGGTTTGTCGCCGCTGAGCTTGTATCGCTACAAGCAATTACGCAGACTTCGTTTACCCAGAACTCTGCCGAATCGTTCAGGGAAATCGTGCCGCGGCCGATTGATTCGTGCCCAGGAAGCACCCCTACCTTGATCCTTACGCCAACTGTCCAGATCATAACGCCAAATACACAACTCGCCCACCATGTCCAAGGTAATGCGAAGTGTCAAAAATGTGACCAAGGGTTACTCGGGTGCCCAGGTCAAGGTCCGAGAAGGTTCGAGCTCCGTTATCATCCTTCTCGAGCCAAAGTAACTGACACATTGACCTACAGCGACAAGCAATGATCCATGGGGCCCGACCGGCACTCAGATGAGCGAAATCGCTCAAATGACCTACAACACGTACGTAGCTGTACCACGACCCCGACTGATCCCCATTGTTGGAATGTGGGCAGGTACTGACCTCAAATAATGCGATTAGTTCGACCGAGTTTTACGAAATTATGGACATGATTGATAAGCGCCTGAACGACAAGGGGAAGAACTGGCGACACGTTCTCAAGGCCCTCAAAGTCTTGGATTACTGCCTGCATGAGGGCTCAGAGCTTGTCGTCACTTGGGCTCGTCAGAGCATCTACATCATCAAGACTTTGCGAGAGTTTCAATACGTTGACGAGGAGGGTCGGGATGTCGGACAAAACGGTAAGTGCGCCGAGCCGAGTCACAAATAACGGTTACTGATAATTGCAAAGTCCGAGTCGCTGCTAAAGAATTGACTGCCCTGATCTTGGACGAGGAAAGGCTCCGGGCCGAGCGAAGCGACCGAAGATCCTGGAAGTCGCGCGTCACCGGGCTCGAGGAGTTTGCTCCCCAGCACGCTGAGCCAGTGCAGGGAAACCGACGACATCGCGAGCGACGAGTGGGACCGGTGACCGAGGAGGAGGATGCCGAGTATCGTTTGGCTCTCGAGGCGAGCAAGTACCAAGAGGAAGAAGACAGGAAAAAGCGGGAGAACCGGCAGCATGGGGGTTTTGACGACGACGACGACCTGCAAAAGGCAATCAAACTCAGCCAGGAAGAGGACGAGAGGAGACGCAAGGAGCTGGAGGAAAGCAATGCTACGTCCCTCTTCGATGATGATCCGGTGCCGCAGCAGCAGACAAGTCAGCCACAGTACACTGGCTTCAACCAGGGATACCAGCAAGGAAACCCCGTCGACTTCTTTGCCAACCCCATCGACCAAAACCAGCCTCAAAACACTGGCTATATGAACAACGCCTACACTGGATACCAGCAGACGCAACCTACCGGTTTCCAGCAGACGCAGCCCACCGGTTTCCAGCCAAACTACAACACTGGCTTCGGCGGGCAGACTGGAATGGATCCCTTCGGACAGCAGCAGAACCAGCAGCCCTTCCAGCCTCAGGCTACGGGTTATAACCCATATCTCCAACAGCAGCAGCAGCAACCACAACAGTCACTATCCTCCCCAGCTTCTCCCGAGTCCACTCTTCAGCCTGGCAGCAACAATCCTTGGGCAACAAACAACAGCCAGCAGCAGCCTCAATCTTTGCAGCCCACTCCCACCGGCTCCAACAACCCTTTTGCCCAGTTTGGCCGACCTCAGTCCGCCCGACCAAACCCTATCGCCTCCTTGGGCTCGCTTCCGGAGCAGAAGAGTCTCAATACTTTCAGCAGTCAACCCCAGCTGCAGCAACAGAACAGCTTCCCACAGTCGCAACCGTCATTCAACACTCCCCAGAAGGAGATGAGCGAGCACGAGACTCGGCTCAACTCCTTACTCGCTACTGGCGACGGCATGGACACATATGGTAACACGGGTAACCTTCGTATTCCCTCGCAGCATACTGCTCCTGGCACATTCGTTAACAGTGCTGGTTCGGGAATGGCCCGTATCAATGCTGATGCCACCGGAAACAACCCCTTCCTGCGACAACAGTTTACAGGCATGCCCAATGCCAACTACGGCGCTCAGGTGCCTGCTGCTACCGGGCCTGCAGGTCTGAGTGGCCAGAGCAACAACCCTTTTGCTGCTCAACAAGCCCCTCACCCACAGCAGCAGAACCAAGATTTGATCCAATTCTGAGTCCGCATTGGACACCTACACTCACGCCTCCTCATCGTTTCCAGCCGGGTTTTGGCTGAGTTACTCTTCGACTTGATCATCCGCCTTTTCTTTGTTCCACCTTCATCTTCATATCTCGGTCTCGAACTCGATTCCCGTGTTTTGCGTAGGCGAAGTATGGTATTCCCCTGTTCACAGTACATTTTTGCGGCTTTTCGACTAAGTTGAGTTGGTATCTGGGAGGCTTCGTTGTCATGGGAATGGGAATTTCTTGTGATGGACTCTGGGGAATTTAGACGCAGCGCCTGTCGCATTCAAAAAATTCTTAGATCTTATTGAAATCTACTCCATACTCCGTTGCAAGCCTTGACGCCATGCCTGTATCCTCTTTAACTCAAAAGGTTTCTATGACTACTTAGCCAAATCGCTGGTGAATCTCCAAATGGTCCTCTGACCACTCAGTGGTTGAATCGACTTGCTCACGTCGGTCGTGCACCTGGCGTAGCTCGAGGGTCGTGGGGAACGGTTGTGAGACATGGCTTTGTGCAGCATTTGCGACGAATCATTTTAGCGGCGCGTGGTCCTCAACTCTGGGTTTGAAAAAAATTAAGTCGTAGGTTGAGGCTGTGGAGGTTTGGCGCAGTAAATGGGAGGCGCGCAAACGGCTTTGATCGACTGGATGCTGGCCCAGCAGCAGCAGCGGCTCTTTAATCGCTGTGGCTGGGCATGCCTGCTGTGTTCTTGCCCTCGCATTGGGCTCTCGTGCGTCAGAATCCTGACTTAGCCAGCCTCCTCCATCATCTGAATGAATTCTTCCAGGTTGACGCCGCCTTTGCCTTCGTGATCCAAATGCTCAATCATGCTTTGAATTTCTTCGTCTGTCATTGTCCTCTCCTCGTTGATGTCTGACGCCAGCCGTCGCATGTCCTCGAAGGAAATAATACCGTCTCCATCGTAGTCGAACATGTTGAAGACCTTCGTCGCTTCTTGCCGGGGATCTCGATTGGCCAGTAGCTTGGCAGCGCATAACCGGAACTGGTCCAGATAGATGTATAGGCGATTGACAGGGCAGTTTTGTGGAACTTGCCAGTCTGGAGGTACGGTGCCGTAGGATTCTAGTTCCCTGAAATAATCAGGCTTGGACATATCAAAGCCCAGGGCTGCTAGCGAGTGTCTGAATTCGTAACTGTTGAGCCATCCCTTCTTTTTCATGTCCATCAGATCGAACTATTGGGGAGAGAATTCAATGTGAGCCAATGGATTTCCGCGACGGGCTCTGCGGCTCAGTGGGCGCGACCTACGACTTCATCAATATGCTCGCGATCTTCCTCAGGGATCGTGCTGTATTCTTCGTTGGAAGATACTTGGGGAGCGACTGGCTGTCTCGACTGAGGCGGATGACCCGAGCCACCGCCTATTGAGCGCACTGGAAAGGCATTGCGTGGCGTTGAGTGGGAGTTCATTGTTGTGAAGCGTGTGTAGATAGGTGGCTGGGAGGATTCCGAGGAAGCAACGGGTCGACGGGCAAGTTTAGACAAGCGGCTGATGAGATAATTGCGCTGGAAAAGACGAAGTACGTCGATATTCGAGTTTACTTATGATCGCGCAGCTCGATGTTAGCGAGAAAAGCGGATGCGGTGTGGTGAAGAAGCGTGAGGAGCGCGGCGCAAGGGTTGTTGGTGGTGTTGATGCTCTCGTCAATGAGCTGAAAGTTGAGGGAGAAGCTTGCGACGCGACCAACCAAGACGCGCTTCAAGCTCGCGATGGATTCTGCCTTGCTACATAAGCAGCAGGTAACTTTCTAAGCACAGCGGTAGGCAACAGTGACTCAGGCAGAGAGTATCCCGATCGTGGCTTTTGATTGGCCAATGTTAGTAAGCGCGGTGTTCAAGGCCAATCAGGTAACAAAGTTATTGTCTGAGGCAGCAACGCAGCTGTGGCCAGCCTGCCTGATAGAACAGAGGTCGCCCCGAAAAAAAAGCTGGCTGGGCCGACGGGTGACAGAACTGACCTCACCACCAACTTCCATCGCCACGAGCTTGAGGTGTATAAGGGCGCCGCCTTCTCTGGTCCCGCTCCCTTTTCTCCAGCTCTACTGCGACCATCCTCTCCTTTCACCTTTCTTTATTTTCGCCTTGTTTTGCGACCCTTTCAAGGCCTTTTCGCGGCCTTTCGCGCCCCCCGAAGCTCTGTTTGTAGCTGTACTCTCTCCCCTGGTTCAATCTGTGGGAGTGGTGCAACCAAGCTGCGCGTCTTCACCTCTCAGCCTTTGAGAAGCTCCGCGCCATCTCTACGTCAACGGATTTTACTTTGTCCAAGAATTTTGACGAAACCTTTTGCGATCATACGCGCGATTCGCATCAATTCATCGATCGATTCCGCAGCGAGAGCTCATCCAGATAACGTCACGAGGCAATAGCGCAACGACGACCTGGATCAAGCTCACATACGACATCCCACCTATCTATCCCGAACCGCGCCGACTTCGTGACGACCATCATGTCTTTCGGCGGTGGTTTCGGCGGCTTCGGCCAGAGCAACACAAACAACCAGCAACAGTCCTCAGGTTTTGGGGGCTTTGGTGCGAATAACAACAACAACACATCAGGTAAGCAGCTCCTTCATCCACCCCGCGGCCGGTGGCAGCGGTGCTGATTGGAACGATCGAAAGGCTTTGGAGCCAATAATACTGGTGGTGGATTTGGCCAGAATAATGCTTCTGGTGGCCTCTTCGGAGGCGGCAGCAACAACACCACCACCACCACAACAGGTGGCTTCGGCTCATCGACCGGTACGCAACATCTGCTCGCACGCACCGCTGTCATCAACGATTGAGAAGAAACGGGGTGGCGATGATAGGGGGTTTAGGACGAATATACTGACGACTCTTAGGCGGCTTCGGAACGAACACAGCTGGCGGCTTTGGAAGCAAGCCCGCCTTCGGTACCGCTGCTAGCACCGGAACCGGTGGCCTCTTTGGCTCCTCTACTACCACTGCCAACACTGGAACCGGCTTTGGAGGATTTGGAGGCACCAATAACACCACAACCACCACGCCAGCATTCGGGGCTAGCAACACAGGAGGTGGTATGTTCGGAAGCAACACTGCCAGCAAGCCTGGTTTCGGCGCCACGGGTAGCACTGGTGGGTCCCTCTTCGGCGGCGGAAACACGGCCACGAACACCTCAACTGGTTTCGGCGGTGGTGGTTTCGCTGCTTCCAACACCAATACCCTTGGAGGCGGCGTCGGCGACCCCCCCGGCACCGCCATCACTCCTTTCCAAGCACACAACGAGAAGGAGCCCAACAGCACTGCAACCAATGCTTTTCAGAACCTCTTGTTTCAGGACCCTTACAAGAAATGGTCAGCCGAGGAACTCAGACTTGCAGACTACGTTCAGGGACGACGGCATGGCAATGCCAGCGGCGGTGGTGCGTTCGGCGTGAGCTCGGGTTTTGGTGGAGGCTTTGGCACTAACACGAACACTACCACTGCATCAGGCTTCGGATCTAACACGACCAACACTGGCGGTGGTCTTTTCGGATCGAATACGAACAACAACACCGCAACCAGCACTGGCTTTGGGTCTACTGGCTTCGGTGCCAGCAACACCAATACTGGTGGGGGCCTGTTTGGCAACACGGCCAACAATGCCAATAAGCCTGCTGGAGGTCTGTTCGGCAATACCAACCAGCAGCAGCAGCAGCCAGCCCAGAGCGGAGGCCTCTTTGGAGCAGCAAACACCAACACGACCAGCGGTTTCGGCAACACAGCCAACACCGGAACCGGCTTTGGTGCTGCCAATACCAATACAGGTGGTGGGCTCTTCGGGAATGCCCAAAACAAGCCTGCTGGTACCGGATTCAGCTTCGGCAACACGAACACCAACGCCAACACCGCTGGCGGGTTCGGAAATACCACGAACAGCGCCTTTGGAGCAAGCACCACCGCAAACCCCAACACTGGCGGTGGCCTCTTTGGCAACACCAACAATCAACAGGCCACTGGTGGCGGCCTCTTCGGCAACAACCAGCCCCAGCAGCAACAAAACACCGGCACTGGTCTCTTTGGACAGACCAACCAGAACCAGCAGTCAGGTGGCTTGTTCGGTAACAGTCAGCAGAAGCCTGCTGGAACTGGTCTATTCGGCAACACCAACAACCAGCAGACCACTGGTGGCGGTCTCTTTGGCAACAGCCAGCAGCAGCAGCAAAACACTGGTGCTTTCGGCACGAGCACCAACACCAACGCCGCTGGTGGTGGCCTCTTTGGCAACAAGCCTGCGACAGGAGGTGGTCTCTTCGGAGCCAGCACCACGGCACAGTCAAATGCCACTGGTACCGGTCTCTTTGGCGGTCTTGGCTCCAACAATCAGGCCCAGCAGAACACTGGCGGTGGTCTCTTTGGAAGCGCCAACAACCAGCAGCAGAAACCTAGTCTGTTCGGCAGCACAAATACTAACACTGGAGGTGGCATGTTCGGCAGCCAAAATAACCAGAACCAAGGTTCGTCCTTGTTTGGCGGCAGCACGAACCAGCAACAGCAGGGTAACGGATCCTCGATGCTTGGGAACAGCCAGTCGACAAATGCTCCTCAGGGACTCACCGCAAACCTTAACGATGTTTCGGCGTTCGGCTCTCCGGGTCTATTTGCCGGTCTAGGCGGGAATGAGGTTCAGAACCCTGGGCCTCTTGCTACTCCCCTCAACGGAAGCTCAAAGCCCAGGAGGAGCTCAATTTTGCCAATGTATAAGCTGGCGCCTGCCTCTGCGTCTCGCTACGCCACTCCTCAAAAGAGGGGATTCGGCTTCTCGTACAGCACTTACGGAACTCCATCGGGCAGCCCTGCCAGCAGCATCTCCAGCACACCTGGCAACCTGGGTCATAGCTTACTGGGCTCAAGCAGGAGTGGTGGGCTGAATAGGAGCTTGTCTACCAACAACCTACGCCGCAGCTTCAACACCGAGGACAGCATCCTTGCCCCTGGAGCCTTTTCTAATGGATCTCAGCCCCGATGGTACGGTAGCACTGGCTCGAAGAAGCTTGTCATCAACAGAGACATCAGGAGTGATCTGTTCTCGACACCTCAAAAGGACAAGCAGTCTGACGCTGGCACCGGCTCTCGCAAGCTCTCTAAGCGCGTCAGCTTTGACACTAGCAATGTCGATGTCGAGGATGGAACTCCTGTCCGCGGCGCCCTGCCTGCCCCTGCCGATGTCAGCAGCCCAGCCAACGACGAGACTCCTCGCCAGACCCGACCTAATGGCTCGACTGGTTCTACTGGCTCCAAAACCCCTGAGATGGAGGAAGCCAAGGGCAACGAGCTCGCCATTGTTCACGAAGAGGACAATACCGCTACCCCAGGGGCTTCCTCGGTCAACGGTTTCGATAATCTGCCCGGTCAATACTGGATGTCGCCTCCTAAGGAGGACATTGAGAACATGAACCGCATGCAGCGACAGAAGGTCGACGGTTTCACTGTTGGGCGCGACAACGTCGGATACGTCTCCTTCAAGGTTCCCGTCGATATCAGCAACATTGATCTCGATGAGATTTGCGGTGGTATAATTCTGCTCGAGCCCCGATCTGCGACCGTCTACCCCGTGGCAGCTAAGAAACCGCCCGTTGGAAAGGGTCTCAACGTCCCCGCAAAGATTGCACTGGAGCAGTCCTGGCCTCGTGGCGGTCGTGACAAGAGAGTTACTAGCGACCCCAAACGATTCAACAAGCACGTCGAGCGTCTCAAGCGCATTGAGAACACTACCTTCGATAGCTACGATAAGGATACTGGCATCTGGGTCTTCTCAGTTGAGCACTTCACTACCTACGGTCTCGATGACGATGACTCCGATGACGAGGAGGACATCACTCAGGCTGACAACGCCACACCCCCGGAGCTAGCCATGGACCTATCCGCCAACTCTCCCATGGAGGATGATACTTTTGACTTTCGAAGGCAACGCGGCGTCCCTGGTGGCTTTGACGAGCAGGCGCAGATGTTTGAAGGCGAATTCCCTGGCGAGCAGTCTTTTTTAGGGGTTAGCTCCGCGGATTCCGCACCCAACGATGTCAGGCTCTCCCTCGAGGAGGACTACGCCGACGACATGGGTGAGGAATATGTGTCCGAGGAAGAAGACATGGCGAGGTCTTCTCTCGAACAGCATCTTGCCGCGGAGCTCGACGACGCCTCGTCAGAGGATGTCCAGGACGCCACAAGGGCCACTCCTGGAGGCATTCTCAGAGCTCGGATGCGAGCTGTGAAGGACTCGGCCGGTCCTGTGCAGCTCGAGGTCGCTGATGGTGATGACTGGATGGAGATGTTGAGGAAAACAGTGAGCCCTGTTAAGCGGGATCGACAGCTTTTGAGAGAGTTGAATGACTCTCCCTTTCGACAGTCCGGCCTGCTGATCGACCTCGGTAAGAGCGGGAATGACACTTTTCGGAAGTCATCAATTTGGAAAAAGAGTATGGCAAAGAATGACAGAGCGGATGGCTTTGCAGCAAGCACAATCGGTATGGACAAGGGCCGCGGATTTGCGACTAGCATCGACCTGATGAATTCATTGTTCGAGAAGCCCAAGCCAGCACCACAGAATCTTCGAGCCTCAATCCCTGGCAAAGGCTTCCCCAAGGTCGGTTCCCTAGTTGTCACCTGATTCCCTACTGAGAATGAAACACGCTGGAGGTTTTATGTATCTATGACTTATATATGAATTGATGCTAAGATTGATTTTGATTAGTGGCCCTACGAGCGACAGGACAAGAATATGACTGTGGATCATGACGAAAAGACTTTCCACGATGCTGGCCGCCCGACCTGGGGACCTGACGAGACATTGGTCGTGCCTCGGCCAATTGCCCTCGAAGGCAGTCGACGCAGCATTGCTCAGAACTCCGATCTCCTCTCCTTCCAGCGATCTACTATCCAGACCGAGAAGCAGGAACTTCGTTTGGCCACATTTGCAACAGAGGTTCGTTTTCGCATACTGCACGTTATCGACAATTACTGACTGGTGCATTTAGCCTTCTAAGAAATATCTCGGCAATCAGGACAAACTGACTGAGATCCGACTCGTTGACGATGTTCCCTCAGCCTTTCTCAAAACTTCTAGCCTAAAGGATGTCTTTCATCACCAGGATATGAACGACCCTGCGAGCATGCAGGAGAAGTATGTTTGGGACCTCGCAAGTATCCTCTTCGATGGTGTTGAACACACCAAACAGCCCGAGTCTCGCGTCCGCAGGGCCAGGCTCTCGCAGTTCTGGACGGATCTGGTTGACCAAGCTTCCTCGACAACCATTGGCCTTGCTGGATCGAGCGAGGAAAAAGCTGTCGCTTGTCTCGCAGGACATCGTATTACGGAAGCCTGCAAGCATCTTCTCGATGGTAAGAACTTCCGTCTCGCCACATTAGTTCCCCTGATTGGCACCAGCGATGCGGCAAAGAAGGACATGCGGGAACAACTCAAGGCTTGGCACGACTCGAAGATGCTCTCTGAGTTTTCTGAACCAATCCGTACCATCTACGAGCTTCTGAGTGGCAACGCGTGCGTCTGCGAGGGCATGAAAGGAGTGCCCGTCGAGGACCGGCTGGACTCGTTTGTCATGTCCAAGAAGTTTGGTCTCGATTGGAAGCAGTCTTTTGGCCTTCGGCTATGGTATTCTATTGCTCAAGACGATGACTTGGCGGCTGCTGTGCAAGGCTTCAAGGACGATGTCGACCAGGAGAGGGAATACCTACCACTCCCTTGGTACATCGACCAGGGCATCAAGCCGCTGTGGGACGACGTGGACTCTGATCGCCGACAAGACCTTCTCTGGGGACTTTTGCAGCTCTATGCCAACGATGCTTCTGACCTAGAGGCTGTGTTGCGCCCCGAGAACTCGCAGCTCTCGCCCATGAACATGCGGCTTACGTGGCAACTCGGTCTCGCACTTGTGTCAACCGGCAAGGTGTCGTTCGGCCAGAGCGGCACCGAGAAAGCTGATGCCGCCAGCATTGCCTACGCATCCCAACTTACAAGCGCGGGCGAATGGCTTGAGGCGGTCTTTGTACTGCTTCACCTTGGCGATTCGGTCGCCCGGAAGATGGCCATTCAGGAGCATCTTGCCCGCCACGCCAGCTTGATCGGAGACGAGACCAGCCCGGCGTTTGGTGTTCTTACGGAGAAGTTCCAGATCCCCGCGCCCTGGATCTGGGAGGCTCTGGCTCTGTATATGCGCAGCGTTAAGAAGGATGCGTACGCTGAAGTCCAGTGTCTCTTACGCGCCGGCTCTTTTGTCGAGGCTCACCGTGTCCTGGTCAAAGAGGTTGCGCCTCTTGCTATCGTGGAGCGCGACTATGCCAACCTGTCGGCTCTTATTTCCCAGTTTGAAGGCCGCCATCAAGTCATCTCGGACTGGTCTCTGGGAGGAGAAATCTACCACTTTTTCCTCACGCTAATCCAGCATCGGACAAAGGGTGAGACTGCCCCCGCGATTATCTTGGAGAGGCTTCTCGCTGGCCTGCACGCAATGGACGAGGAAGCCACCGATGCGGAGGTTCTGCGATACGCTGCCGTATCGGACATGGCGGATGAGACTGCTAAGGAGATACTGAAGGCAACAAAGAAGAGACAGGTATGTTGGAACGAATGGCTTTTGGTTGGGCGTCTGCTAACGTGATATTGTCAGGATTTGGAACTTCGGTCAAGGATTCTCAATCTGCCCTTGACACAAGATCGCCTGCTGGCATACTCGGTGGACTTGAGTATGGATCGTTACCGGGAAGTCATGTCCCATTGATTAGAGGTATTCTTGATGTATAAGCCAGTGTGTTGTGTAGGGAGGAACGAAAGGGAATATATTAATGCTTGCTTGGTGCCAAAAAGGAGATGATGCCCCGGAGAGCCAGGGGATGGGGACGGCGTCGAAAGATGGAGGCTGGATTGTAGAATAGCTTAGATAGTTGTACGCAGCTAACGCAACGGTTTTCTTATTAGCATATTCATTGTCAATGCGATGCTTGGATAATAATTCCGAATCCCTACTTGTGGATGAAGGGTACTAACTCATGAGTGACGAAAACAGGCCAGGCTTATAAGTTCTCATGTGACATTTTGCAACAAGCTCAAGCTCAGGATGTATTTCAGGATAAGGGACATAGAGGTTACCAGTCGCTAGAATGGCCGCTTCCTTCCGATACGGGGACTTTAGCACATCCGGTAATCAGCCGGGTATTAAAACAAACGGCATAATATTAACTTACATAGCCAGATATCATATCTCTCTGAGACTCTCCAACACCCATCGTTTATACTATTCAAGATCTCACATACTCACCGCAGGAGGAAACAACAAGAGCAAGATCACCAACTGTTCGACCCGTTGAAGTCATCAGACTATTAGTGTAATAATATACACCATAACCCTTTACCGTTCACAACAGCCATCTGCTCTCGCGACAACGTTGGCGATTGAGAACAAACCATGTCCAAACCCAAGAACTGGCCTGATGGTTTTCCCTATCTCAATGCTCCTCATCACGACAAAAGCCTCACTCCCTCTCATCTCCAATCCCTCGGCACAAAACCATCCCCCTCGAGCGACATTGCCATCATCCCATCCTCATCCACAGCAACGCCATGCCCACTCGTCAGGATCCAGCCCATCAGCAATGCCTCACACCCAGCTAATGGGCAGAGCGGTCTCTTTGCCGCACAGAACCTCCCGGCCGGCGGCTTCATCCTCGCGTACCTCGGCTGCGTGCACTCTGGCGGAGCATCATCGACAGAGAGCGACTACGATCTGTGGCTGGACCACGAGGCGGACGTGGCGGTTGATGC
>JAJODA010001367.1:0-12227 GCA_021730345.1 Fusarium cicatricum | reverse complement strand
GGCGCTTCTTTATTTAATACTTATCCTTAACCACCGGCAAAATATCCCGTGGTAACCGCTTATCCCGTGAAACAGGCGCATTCTCTTCGTGGGTTTCAGCATCGCAAAGACTAAAACGCGGCTTCTGAGCAGAACGGTAACCCTCTCCCAACCCGTTTTCCACCCAGCGATCCTGCAACTTTGTCGTAGCGTTGTGAAGTCCCTGGCAGACCGACTTATCTGTCATTCTGCCATCCCGCAGCTCCTCATAGACTGCGGTCGCCATATCAACGCACAGCTTATCGTTGACTTCCCAGAGGGTCCCGATGATATGGCGGAAACCAGCAACTTGACAGGCGCCAATCAAGTGAAGACTTTCGTCAGAGAACTTCTCGTCCTTAAATCTACCAGTTCCGCAAGCCGAGAGATAGGCAAGAAATGGGGAACGTTTACGGAGGTTCAACTCCAAAAGCTCGCCAACGGTGAGAGGATCCTTGTTCCCCTCCTCCAGAGCTAGTCGGCTTAGTGATGTGTTGCCTTCTTCAGTGACACCGTGACCGGCAAAATGGAAGATCTGGCAGTCTTGAAGGCAGGACAGAATTTCCGACTTACGCCCTGTTGATTCCAACACATCGAAATTTGTCAAGCAACGAGATTGGCGAATGGCTTTTACTTCCTGGCGTGCAAATCGGAGAGGATCAAACCCAGGAGTTTGCTCCATAGCCACAAGCAGGGCCTTTTGCCGAGATGACTGGGAGACATGCCTTCGGTGGGAAAGAACCATGGCATTGATGGACGAACTATAAGACGACATGACCCTATCCATGACAGTGTCGCCTGTTCCTCTCAAGTAGTATCCAGCCGCGTGAAGAGGGAACTTGCAGAGAGGGCCAGTGGGTATCCACCACACTCGTGGCCAATCTTTTCCTCCTGGCGACTGAGTAAACCCAAGCTCATTGAGGATGGGGTTTGCGATAACGTCCCATAGCCACTCCAAGGTTTCAAGGCTGCCGAGACTACTTTGCTGGGCTTTGCGCTCGATGACAGCTCTATCGGCCTTTGACAACTGTATATGCCGCTCGGTGTCTTGTTCAACAACAATCGCATCGCAAGCGAATATGCTGACATTGATGATCACGATGGGGCCGTTTGACGCAGCAGCTCGTATTGTTGCCGCATTAGGAGCTTGAAGGAAGTCTTGAAAGCCGGGATTCGCCTGGATTTCCTTGATCACGTTGTTGAATCGTTCCTCAGAGCTGTATTGTTGGCTGACCTGGATCGAGCTGGAAGTCTGGTGACTTTCGCCGGTGGATAGCTCCAGTCCCCTTCTGACGTGCACAAATTTGTCTGCCAGCTCGGGATGACTCTCCTGTAGCTCCATGATATCTGCTCGCATATCCTCAATAGACGTAGCAAGAAATCTACGTCCCTGTTCAAGGAACTGTAGCGCTGCGAGGGGACCCCCGGCCGCCCTCAAAGCTACCGAGGCAGCTTCACAAGCTATGCCTGCTACTTAGGTGAGCAAATGCTGCTTGTCGAGATTATCCAGTGACCTTAAAACAAGCTGTGGCAGAAAGTGAACTGCTGTATCTGCGGCTTCGGAAGCTTCTTGCCATCTGTAACCAGCGGCAAGCTCCCGAACGAGTTGGCGGCTAGCCTGGATGCGAACGATGAGTGGCGCGTTTGTCTGATTCATGGCATCTCGCTGACAGGAGATAGCCTGTTCCAAGACGCTCGGGTCTTTAGCGTACAAGTATTTCTTGCTCAGCTCGAAGCCAAGGCGGTTAATCTGCTGTGCATGACCCGGATGATCCTTGGGAGTCGATTCGCTTGCTTCACGGAAAAGTTGAATTGCGCGTTCAAGATCAGAAATGACCCCCGTTATCAGGTACCTGGTGGCCAGAAGAGCCCCGACGTTGCTTAAGCATGTGGCACGCAAGGGATGAGCATTTGACGCGGCCTTGACCGCTCTTCTTGAAACGTCATTTGCCTCGTTGAAGTGTCCCTCTCCTGTACTTCTGCGGCATCTTTCTATCAGTCGGGCGCCAAGGTTATTCAACCTCCCGACTAAATCTGTATGGCCCTGGGGAAGCGCATCAACAGATTCTTTCGCAAGTCGAATCGACTCATTAAGATCTGTTGAAGACCCGGTTCTCGCGTACCGGTTGTTCAAGTAAAGTCCAAGATTATTCAAAAGAATTGAGCGGTTCGTGTGATTTGGACTGGTCAGTGTAATAAGATCCCAGCCAATGCGAATAGCCTCGTCAAGATCCAGCATCCTCCCTATCCTCGAGTACCTCTCATTCAGCCTGGCTCCAAGGTTGCTCAGTCTTCCACTCCACTCTGTATGCCTCTGATGTGTCGCGTCAACAGCTGCTCTTGTGAAATTGATTGCTTCGTCGAGGTCCTCTATCAAACCCGTTCTTGCGTATCGCTCACCTAGGCGCATTCAAAGGTTGCTAAGGTGAGCTGGGTGATCTGAGTGGCCTGACGGCGTTTTGTTGACAGCTTGTTCTGGAAGCCTGACACTTTCGTTGATATCAGACCTGTCTCCCTCTGCCAAGAATCTGTCGCCCAGTAGAGTCCCAAGTGTGTTGAGGGATCTGCTCAACTCATTGGCTGGTGCCGTCTTAACGGCTTCCTTTGCAAATCCAATTGCTTCTTCCAAGTCTTTCACTTCTCCACTGCTAAAGTACCTACTACTCAAGCGATTGGCCATATTTGTTAGAAGTGATGGTCTGATGGGTTGATTCGTTGAACCCTTGAGTGCCAGTGAAATAAGCTCGATAGCCTCTTGCAGATCGGACATGTCCTCGGTGGCGAGGAATCTGACTCCCAATAGGGTGCTCAAGTTGTTCACAATATCCAGCCACTCAGGGGAAGAATCGGTGACGAGCTTGAAGGCTTCTTTTGTTAGTCGAATCGCGTCCTCAAGAATACCATTCTCCCCACACATCCGGTATTTTGTTCCAAGAAAGGTGCCGAGATTGAGCAAACGATTAGGTCGATCAGGATGCCCTGTAGTGGTAGCATCAATGGCTTCCCATCCAAGTCGTATGGCTTCCTCAATGTCGCCAACCTGAGCATTGATGGAATACCTCTTGTTCAATAAACCAGCAAGGTTAGATGAACATTGTGGGCGATGCTGGTGGTAAAGGGTGATACCCTGATAAGCCACTCGAGCGTGCCGAATTGTTTCCTCTAGATCTGAACTTTCGCCGGTCTCTATAAACTTATCCCCAAGCCAAGCTCCAATAGAGCTGAGGAAGTTCGTACGATGAGCATCATTTGGGGATGTTGCAGCAACTGCTCCCTGGGCTAACTCAATAGCCCGCTTGATATCTGCTACCCCCCTGAACAAGGAATATCTCTCTCGAAGTGCAGCGGCCAAGTTCATGAGCCGTCTAGGACGACGGTGATCATCTTGGGGAGTTTTCTCCAAAACCATCTCCCCAATCCGAATTGCTTCAGACAAATCAGTGAGAGACCCCCGTCTCAGGTACCTGTCCCCAAGCAATGACCCAAGATTACTCGATAGTGCTATGCTCCAGGTTTCGATAGCGTCGCTTAGTGCATGAACCTCCATAGTGACTCGAATCGCATTGTCTAGGTCGGCAACGGAATATGTTTTCTCGTACAAGTTTCGTGTCCAAAATGCGAGCTCGATGAGCAGAGTTGTTCGCTCTGGATCGTCTCTTGGAGTCTCATCGAGTGCTTGTAACCCCACTCGAACTGTCTCTTGTATGTTTTCTAGGGCCTTCGTAGCGAGAGACCTCTCTCCAAGTCTGTCCATGAGATTACGTAAATTCACAGCCCGTTGTGCATGACAATGAGGCAGCAGGCCAATGGCCCTCTGAACGTATGCGATGGATTCGTCAAGGTCATTCGTTGACTTTGTTATCTTGTAGAGGTTGAAGAGCAGTGATCCCACGTTTCTCAAGCATATTACTCGATGAGGGTGGCTTTCCGAAGTAAGATTGAGGGCTTGTTGCGATGTCCGGATAGCTTCGTCGAGAACGCTGGGGTTCCTTTGCAGCTTAGATAGGTCTCTCAGTCTGACGGCCAAGTCACTCAAAACTCTTGCCCGTTCAGGAGAGGCTTGTGGTGTGGCATCGAAAGCTAATCGATTCATCTGGATAGCTTGCTCAAAGTCGCCCAGAGCGCCAGTCCTAAGGTATCTGTCGTCAAAGATAGCTTCCAGGTTCCTCAGAGCAGTACACCGAAATGGGTCGTCTGGACCCATAAGGCCAAGAGCCTCTTGAGTCACACACGCGGCATTTTCAATATCGGCCATTACTCCGGCGCTGGCGAACTGACTCTTCAAGACAACACCACGTGTAAGTAGACAGTTGACACGATTTGGGTGATCCTGGGGAACCAGCTCCAGTGCCTCTCCTGTGAGCCGGATTGCATCTTCAAGGTCGCATGCTGTTTTTGTTCGAGCATGACGATCCTCAAAGCGAGCCCCAAGATTGCAAAGTCGTCCTCCACGATGAAAATCTGCTTTGGATGTGGCTGCCACGGCTTCCATACCAATGTGTATTGCCGCGTCGAGATCAGCGAGCTCCTTTAAAGCGTCGTAACGTGAGCCATAGAGAAGGCTGAGGTGACTCATGTACGCAGCCCACGCCGCATCTTCGCGTGGAATGTAATCGATGGTTTCTTTCAAAGCTTAAATGTGTTCTTCGAATACTTCCATGACTTGGGGATTTCAGGATAGAGAGTGACGAGTTTGATAGCTCGACTCCTAACATACATAGTCAGTTCAATTCGACCAAACTGGGTGAGTGCACATCCGCATAACTACTCACCAGAAGCTGGAAATACTCACTGACAATGAAGGTAAAGATAAACAATTGATGTTGGTCTATTCTAAGAAGAAAAGCAGGCTAGAGAAACTACGTCCGAATTCATATAGCCAGTGTGACATCAAGCTTTGCTATGGGATTAGGGGATGTATACTCAACCAAGTTTGTAGACACACAGACGGAACTGAGAAAGCGGGGGAGAACTGACGTAAGCCAACAAGCCAATTGGAACCTATTAAATAGGTGAAAGTGAGGCTGTCTGATGGGAAAAGAGAGTGATGAAAGCCGCATCAGGCTGCGTGGCTGCAGCGTGTCGTTGCTGGACACATGATGTATGTGCTGATGTGGCACAGCTTGGAGGGACTCAATGTATATATTATCGACGTGTTGCGGAGGAATTGTGGTTGTCAACGCAGAGAAGTCTGCATATTTGAGCAACTAGTGGGTAGATGCTGCCAACGTTCACGATGAGGGCACATGGAGCACCGTCATGCTCAGGAACCACAAATAAGACAAGGTTGTCTGTCCAAGCATACGACAATAGAATTGAGGCCAGCTGAATTCCATCCAAGCTGAAGCTCGAATTTGTCTTGGACGAGATGGTACATCCTCCCGTGAATTGATGAGAGTGGGTTGCGCAGGTTGTTGGTTCGACTGTATGCCAACATGCACAAGAAGTTCTGACCTTATTAGAATAGGCTCTCAAGCCTCACAAACCCACCTTTCTAGGTCATTCAAATGGCTTGAGGGACAATTTGAATGTCCGCGGAACACGGGCCCGGTGTGATGAACTCGCAACAGCTACAGTATGAGAAAACAACCTTGGTAGCCTGGAACTCTGCCCTTGCATCTCTCTTATTGTGTGATTCTAAGCACACTTGTTCTTCTAGAAACTCTGCTAGCATCTCCACTGACGTTTATCTCTTCAAGATCAATTTTCGAAACCCCCTCTGGAGAGCAATCGCGCTTGATAATCTGCTCCTGTGAGCTGCTTCTGTCTGCCTCTGCTGGCTCTCCGCCGCTGAAAATTTCAGAGCCGTGCTCGCTTCTCACTGTAAAACATCTTCCTTGTGTATTCATGCCAATTTGTCTTGATCGATCTGGAACTTCGTTATGACTATATTCTGTGCGCTCACGAGCCTGCTCCGTAAAGCGAAGCTTCGATGCCAGGGTATCAATACTGAAGGAAAAGACAAGTTAGCTACTGGCGGTGCGTATCGCAACATGAAACCTACTATAAAACAACCGGGTAAAGACAGAAAAGAGCATAGAGAAAGCGGTCTAGCTGGCTAGCAACGTTTTCCGCCTTTTGTCCAGCGACTTGAAACGGGTGTATGATGGTTCGAGCAACGCCAAGAATGGCCAGAAAAGCAACACGGATTTCAGTGCTCCGCATTAAGTATCGAAGAAGACCGACTTTCAAAGCCGCATTGAGAGATGTGTCCTTCGCTGATGCGAATATCCCAATCAGATAATAGGCGCTGAGACACTCGGAAATTGCCATGAAGGTGAAGTAGCCGATATGGAGGTAGTTGATGATAATTTCGTGCTGGTGATTATTGTCAAGAATGAATCGTACTCGATAAACACCGATCAGGATACGAGTAATGGCGGTAAGAACCACCATGAGCCAGAAGAAAGCTGAGAAGAAGCGCCATTGACGACCATGAAGAATTCGTTTTAGGATAAGGTAGCTGTACAGAAGCATGGTAGCTTCCTGGGTCTGTTCATCCAAATAAATGTAATCAGCACGCCTAAGCCGAACGATGAGAAAGAAGAATCCGCATACCAGCCAAAACACGTCAGCGAAAACAGCCCCCATGACTCTATTCATGGTAGGGTGGGACTGGTAGTATACGTAGTAGCATAGCCCGTTCGCGATCGCACCGGCAGCCGAAGAAATGATGGGAACGGCAGCAAGAACGGTGTAGCTGGTGATCTCGCAGACAAGCAAGCCAAAGAGACAGTTAACAAGACAGATGGTGCTGAAGATGGACCAGCACACCTCAAAATATGCCGTTGACGGCATCTTTGGTTCGAGCTCGCGGATCCGCGAGACTTTTTGAGTCTCTGGATAGGTTTCGAATTAGCAAAAGAGAGAAATGTTCAATAGAGAGATTGGAGCTGGGCAGTTCAGAGTTTTGTCCCTGAGCGCTCACACTCCGCACGCGGGGACCCCGGAGCAGCCACCTGCTGGCTTATTCGCCTCTAATGAAGTAGCATTCTTGGACCGTACTGTGGATGTGTCCTGGAATGTTGGTCAGTCGCGAGATGGCTTAGTTGAGACCAAAACGGAAGCTAACCGCCGCTGCTCCCAGGCTAGCACTGGGTAGGGCTGGTACCTTGGCATGTTTATGACTCATACACGTGGGACTTGCTTCTTATACTGCGGCTTAGCATTTTCTCAGCTTCTAGCGCAGCCATCGTCTCTGTGCTGAACACAGTGTGTAGCCGCATGGCAAGCCACAGTCGTAGCTATGGGAGTTATTGAATACTAACCCCAGAGCGGTCTTGCTGAATTCAGTGTACACTTTTACCAGCTGGGCCATGTGCTTTAAAGTCAGTCAGTCATCAACCCTGCTTTCCCCCAATCGCCACCACATGAAGCGGGCCAGGTCCTACTTCTTTAGCAAAAGCCTTAGTCCATTTGAGGCGCCACACTCGTTTATTCAAAGACATTCTCGTCACTCTTTCAGCGCCTTTGCCGTCATAACGGTACTGCGGCAGACCTAGATCATTATGTGATACTGTCCAAGGCGAACCGATTAGAGAGGTCCCGGCGTTCATCAAAATCCAGTCACCCATAGGGCCTAGTCGCCTCTACCTGGCTTCCAATTGTTCGTTGTTGAAACACTAGATGATGTGATTTCATCACAGTTCCGCCATAAACACTCACTCGGATGCCGTTTTGTAGCCTGTTCAACCCCCCAGCCTGACTTTTGACTGACTTCATAACCGCTATTTGGTCCTAATGGGCCAAGAGATCTGCTGGCCCCATTTTTCTTTAATCTGGCTGCCGGTCGACTTGCTGACTTTTGCTCATTATTTTCAAGGCGATCCGGCATACAGCTTATAGTGACAGAGTCCCGCGACGTCTATTTCCGGCTGGGTCTGTGATATTGAGATTCTAGGCACACTTTTCACGTTGTGAAGGTATGGAATTGGCGTATGAGCTTGAGAGTGTGCATCTAAGGACGAATATAGGAGAAATACAACCATGTATCTACGGCTAAGCAGTTTCCACAGCCAATTATAGGGTCAATAAGAAGACCATTATAACCTATATCTACAATATGTGCAGGGAGAAGTCTGCCCTCTCAAGTGCAGGCCTATGACCGCGGCTTGCGCAAACGCAAAGGAGTACCAAGGTCCAATGACCTTGGTTTCAAATCAGTCTTCCCATCGTATCAAGTTCAGTAATTGGTCCTATTCATCAGAGTTCCTGTCTGTTACTTGTCGCCCACGCGCCGACTGCTGTAATATTTGTGTGTTGTATAGCCCAAGAATTGTTAAACATTTCTTGTGTCGGTGAAGCATACTGCATGTGCTATTGTTCTCAGTTATTGCAGACCAAGATACTTCATCTAGAGGCCAAGAGTATTCTTGGTTTACCACTGCCTACTATTCGTAACTTCAGGACTATATCGGTTGGCCTTTTTCTGCATCACGTGATAGATGCCATCCCGGAAGGCTCGGATGTACAAGATATAATAGTAACACTTGGGCCAAGAGCTTGATTGACCAAATGATATACAGTACGTCCTTAGCGTCGGCTTTAACAACAAATGACAACATGCCAATCTCCGAGCTTCGCGCGCCAAGACTACCGGCGGTATCTTCTACGTCGTCATCGTGACCTCTGCTCAGGCTCAGTATCTCAATCACATAGCAGTCTTCCCTCTTCTCTAGCCGCTTGACTGATCTTCCGTGGCAGGGTAAATAGTGCGTTATTCATGCTATTAAAGCAACCATTTCTCCTTGACAACCAGCTCTAAAGCTAATCTTGCAGGAAAGGGGAAAGCAATTTTCCGGCCGCCAAGAGCAGAGGTGCTTAGTAAAAGCTGACGTAGCGTTGATTAGCTCATAATCTTATCTCCAACTCTAAAGCTAATCAAATATGTAATGCCGTCTCTCGGGCCGATATCGCCAACGCGTCATCACCTCCTGATTTCTCTTGGCCTTTGTCATTAGAAGCATTTCTTACCGAGTTAACCGAGATCCTATACAATCATCGACCTCATCGGCCATGGCGCCTAAACTCCTCTCCTTCTGTGTTGTGCCACATGTCGGGAGCCGGCCTAGATCGGGCAACTCTGCAAGACAAAGCTCTCGGTATATGCTAATCACCCAGAGCACATCTGGATATGTTGTCGTCAGCTCTCCTGGTGTCGTTTCTGGCAGGACTATCTCATCAAGTCGCCTTTCCACGGGCGGTGAACAATGACGATCTTGATCCACTGAGGTTCAGCACTGAGGGAACCTTTCAAATATGTGTTTTCTCGGATCTTCACTTAGCAGAAGGTTGGTTTCTGTTGTCCTACTGGCTTTACTTGATGAGACTAACGCAAAAGCAGATGCCTCAGGTATTGGCCCGGAACAAGACCGCAAGTCCGTCAATGTCATGAGCGATGTTCTAGACTTTGAGACGCCCGATCTCGTCGTTCTCAATGGAGACCTCATCAATGGTGAATCGACCTACCGAGAAAACAGCACCCATTATATAGACCAGATCGTGGCTCCTATGGTTGAGAGAGACTTGACCTGGGCGTCTACCTACGGAAACCATGATCACAATAAAAACCTCAGTGGCGCCGACCTCTTGAAGCGTGAGCGCTCGTGGCCGGGCTCTCGGACTGGCAAAATGGTTTCGTCCAAAAATGCCGGCATCACCAACTACTACCTCCCCGTCTACGCATCCAGCTGCGAGAGAGCCGAGGATTGCACTCCTGAGCTACTGCTATGGTTCTTCGATAGCCGTGGAGGGTTTTACTACCAAGGCAAAGCTCAGCCCAACTGGGTGGACAAGAGTGTGGTAAAGTGGTTCAATGAGACCTATACCGCTCTCAATGAGGAGCACGACAAGGAGATTCCATCAGTTGCGTTTGTTCACATTCCTGTCAATGCCTCTTATGCGATTCAAAAGGATATTGGCATTGATCCACATCATCATCCCGGCATCAACGACGAAACCGTTATCCAGCAGAGTCAAGGCTGGTGCAGCGAAGATGGCAAAGGTGGGAGTTGTTACTATGGAGGTCAAGATCTGGACTTTATGCGATCTCTAGTCTCAAATCCGGGTCTAATTGGGCTCTTTTACGGCCATGACCATGCCAACTCATGGTGCTACAAGTGGGACACTCGGGTTTCGGGGATGGAGGTTGCTGGCAGCGGAATCAACCTATGCTACGGCCAGCACACGGGCTATGGCGGCTACGGTGACTGGATTCGGGGTGGGCGTCAGCTTCTTTTCACACAGGAGGGCCTCAAGAACTATACGGTCGATACGCACATCCGTCTCGAGTCGGGCGACGTGGTGGGCAACGCTTCTTTGAACTCGACCTTCAACAAAGACTCGTACGAGCCAACTCCGAATCAGAAGACCTATCTCAGTGACGCCAGGAGTTCTTCGTTCTCTCCTTTCCCGACATCATACGGCGAGCGACAGGCAATATGTAGCTCTCCTTTTCTTATAGCTCTAGCGACTGTTCTTTGGTCGAGCGTCTAGATACCCGTGTTCATGATACGTTCATCCAATAATCCAAGTACTACTATGCCACAGAAGTCATGACAGAACTCAGCAATAAATAGAGCCTTTCTGCTTACGCTTTTTTTTTTTTTTAACTTGAGAGTAAGTTACCGAGGATAGGCAACAGTATCGCACATATTACAGTACTTTCTGGTATTATACGGCCTTCCGAGTGAGCACCTGGCCTTCAGGTATCGGCCAAGTGGTATTGGTTACTGAGTGGGTGACGCGCTGCTGATCGTGGGGGTTACATGATATGCCAAGACCTTCAGGCGCGTTATAGACGCGTCGCGTTGAAAGCTAAAGTGGCAAAACCAATCGAAAAGACGCAGCAGGCCCTGCCTTCGCGCGATCAGTTTCATGTTCCAGAGTTAATTCTCTGCAAAACACATGTTGTTCAAGCCAGTGTATAAGCAGCAACTCTGATCATCTTTCGAACATGGAAAGCTCATTTTACTTATCATGTGCATTCATTCGAGAACAAGGCCTGCTTTTCAATGGCATCGAGGCTATGAACGCCAAGTTCATGCTGCCCTGAAAACAATAGAGCTCTGCTCGAGGACAGGTCTTGCTTGCTGGCAACCTCGCAAGGAGGCTCTGATTTCTCGAGAATAATGGGTGGGCAGTCTTTAGCGGTGGAAAGCACATCACCTGAACCAATCATGCTCTCCGCACCGGTGATTCCAGTCCGCTTAGTAAGCAAGCCCGGATTAAACATGCAGCAGATCGAGGCAACGTAACAGCTCATGTTTACCAGGGCAGACTGGTATTAGAAAAGTTGTTGTCGAATAGGTTTCATCAGGACAGACCTTTGACTTAGTGCCCCAGTTCCATCCCTGCAGTATCTCGTTCAAAAGCGGCTCGTGCCGCAACTCAATAACGATCAGCAGTCTCATTATATCGACTCATCGAGATACACGGATGATACGCTTTCAGCAGCGGTTGAAGTAATTTGAATTTCGGTCGGCAAATAGTTTAACGCGATATGCCTTATTGCATCTACCTCCTTCGGTAAGCCCTTGGGAAAACAGAGTCCCTACCCTATGGCCTCGCCATTACAAAGCCAGAAAGGCGATCAAGAACCTGGATCTGCGTCGCGGCATGCCTAGCTACAGTAGCACTCTTGTTATGATTTCTTGGAATGAATCCCCTGTTTGATGAGTTAAAAGGGAGCCCCTTCCTGCCCCGTAAAACGAGAGGTGGCTGGTCAAATTTTGAGACAAACTAATTGACATATCCTGCCGGTGTAACATTCACGTCTCTCCAGTCGTGACACGTGATTTCCGCTTGCTATCATGTTCCATCACATATCGCTGATGTCAAAGACAGATATAAGAAGGCTCAAGGGTGCTAAAGTCTGCCCGCCGTAGAACTGTAAGCTCCACCAAAGCTTGGATGCAGCATGTGAGTAGGCAGTTTTTCAACAGTCCACAACACAACGTGCCAGAGAGCCTAGGAGGTTTATCGGCATAACCCAAGCTTCCCATATGCTTTTCTTATCATTGCTTTGCGTAGCTACTGTAAAACGCACCCTTGCTCGTATGATCTGCCCAGCAGCTATTTGCGAATCCATGAAAGATGACGCTGTAACACGTTGACTGCTGGACCAGGGTGGAAAGGATCGTGGTCATTCTCATTCTGAAGCTGAATATAAGTGTAGAGAGCTGAACCTGCTAATACATACGACCATACCC
>JAJODA010001364.1:0-22992 GCA_021730345.1 Fusarium cicatricum | reverse complement strand
GAGTGCGTTCTTCAGTTCCTGCAGCTGGACATTGAGGAGAAGTATCTTGACTCAGAGGCACCCATCAACGCTCCCACAGGCTTGTCGATGCTTGGTCCTCAGCAGGGACAGCTTCCCTTCAGCGTGGATAACCCTGTGATGTCGGTGGTTGGATTCCTCGCTAGCCTGGCAGACCCGGCAAGCACGGCGGCGGCGGCAAGCAAGTCGGCCGACGAGCTCAAGCGAAAGCTTCGCAAGCAGCTGGACGGCGAGACGGCCGGCGATGATGCTCAAGCCAACGGTGACAGCAAGACCAAAGGTGAATCGATGGACCTTGATCTTCAACAAGAAACGACGACAACGACCACCACAACTACCACCACGACGAAAACGAGCGCTCTGGCGTCGATTCCTCTGGCATCGATTGGCGCCCGAGCAGCTGGATTTGCGTCACACGAGGAACGGGAGATGACACGCCTGGTGTCCGCCGCATCGAATGTGACCCTGCAGAAGTTGGAGTTGAAGCTCAAGTACTTTGACGAGATGGAGGCAGTGTTGCGCGCAGAGCGACGAGAACTAGAACGAGCACGACAACAACTATTCTTGGATCGACTGGCCTTCAGACGGAGAGTGCGGGAGGTGCAGGATGGCCTCAAGGCTGCAGCGGCTGTTGGAGGCGACCAAGGGGCACGGATGGCTCAGGACGCCATGAACGATGGTGATCGCCTGAGCTTCCAGCCGGCGCCAGGGGCCCAAGCGGTTCCTCCCCCGAGCAGCGATGGCCAAGTGAAGAGCTACGAAGCGTAGGAGCAGTACTCTGAAATGATCACAACAAGATAGGAACTGGGAAAAGATGAAGCGCTGATGGGCGAGATCGGGTTCAAAGTCTATGATGGCGTCTGGTTGGCAAGGGGGCATCGGAGATAACTGGATGGCCTGTTCCATTGATAACCCGATTTGTCATGAAGGTCGAAGCAATCGGTCTGCAGGTACTGTCGCGGGTGAGGCGAATTTACGGCCTCGGTCTCTAGGACGAGCCGGTGGACGCCTTGCAATAGTTGGAAATGCTGATTGAGGTGGTTATCCGGGGTATGCATTGTCCAGGAAATAGGGACAAAGTCGACATAATTCAGTTGCGAAAGGGTGTACTATTACATGCTATAGATGCCTTGGTTGTGTTTGTTACTCTGGCTCGTGTTTGATTGAGAATATTGCGACTCGGGGCGAACAGGAATTGATTTTGGTAGTTGTAACACTTTTCGTCGTATCTCAGATTGACTTTGAACGTTCCATACTCTAGCTTTTTGTTGTTATTGGCTACGAATTGCGACGTGACACTGGCAACCACTTGAATCACGTACACACGAGTTTAGTTGTCTCATTAGTTGCTGCCATCGTAGTGGTTGTGAGCGCTCTGATGTTGTAGCTGTTGATGACTTCGTGCGTAATGGCCTACCTCAACGTGGGAGCGCTGCATCCAGATACTGTATGTGCCGAAACTAGCGCGGAGAGGAGGTTGACTACCGGCATACTCTGAGAATCTCTCGAGCTCTGTTCGGTCGAGTTCCGGAGCGGATCGGACCAAAGGGGGAGAGAAGAGTGAATGACAGCTTCTGGTGTGCGGATAGGACCTAAGGAGGACAGAAGAGACCCTCCATGAGCTCATGTATAGAACTGAGATCCTGCAGGTTTCCTGGTGGGATAGGTAGATGGGCTGATGGGCTAGCGGAACTTGTAGTCGATGTATGGGCCTCGTGGTTGTGGGGAGTAAGTTCCCCACTTCTCCATGAAGAACGAAGACGAGCAAACTGTATTGTGCTGCACCGTTAAGCATGAATGGGAGGAGAGACCATGTTGCAGATGTCGAGGTGAGAACCAAAGGTCTCGCTGAGTGTATGGTCACTTGGCATACATCGTGTCCTATATATCAACTCTTGGAAATTGGGAGAAACCTGCTGCAGGACGTTCCTTCCCCAGAAGAGGCTCAAGCACTTGCCTCGGAGTGGGCGGGTCTGGGCACTGACGGCTGTAGTTTGATTGGCTGATCATGCTGCACTTCCTTCGGCAGGTCTACGGTCCAGCTGCGCTTGCCCTGTCGGTCCTTGCCGTTCATACCTCGGCCCAAGGCTGATGCGGGGCGGTGACGTCCCCCTTGCTCGGTGTCGGTTGCGGTCACAAGCAAGACAAGCCCATTCATGGGGAAAGGAGCAATCGACCCATGATATCGTCCCTGCCTCCCTAGCCTGCCACTCCACACCACGGCTCTTTAGGATCACCACTACCACTCTACCACTCACTCTACCATCCATCCACGCTGACTTGAACTAGGTCTCCTGCTCCAGAGAAATATCCACCTTGTCCTTTCTTTTCTAGCCGTTCCCCCCTCCTGGGTCCCGACCCCCAATCCCGCAAGTTTGCCGTGCTCTCAGCCGAGGCCAAACGTGATAAGCGCAGCTCGTCCCACGTCCCACGTCCCACGTCCAGGTTGTCAAGCGCCAGACGGGCTATAGCTATTTTGATATAAAAGGCCGACATCGCCGCCACCGCCCTTGTCGCTTCTCTCTGTCGTCTCCTCGAACCCCTTCTTCTTCGTTCCTCGTCATGTTGACTTTAGCCCGCTCGCCCGCCTTGAGGAACAGCTTCCGTCACTTGACTACAGCACGCGCCGTAAGTGTCCTTTTTGGCTTGCAGTATGCTTGCAGTATCTACTTGCGGACTTTTGTCCCGTGAATTTTCACATGTCCAAACCTCGCCTATTGTACCATTTGCCATACAAGCAGTGGTCCTTTTTGTTAACCTGGGTGGATGCCGAGTCATGAGCCGGTCAGCGGGAACTAGAGTTGCTGCTGCTTGTCATCTGCCGCTCCAAGGCCCCGTCCGTCCAGCAATGCCTCGGCCTCTTTCCGAACACCATCTTGACTTTTTTGCTTATCCCCTCTGCTTCCTTTCGCATAGCGATTTGAAACTACCTCTGCTTTACTCATAAGCCGGGCTTCCTACTGACTTGAACCCAGGCACAAACTCACGTCATGGCCCCCGCCAAGCGAACCAACAGCTCTTCCGCCTCGTCAGGTATGGACCGCCCCATGCGCCCGGCTGCGATTTGGTCTACAATACTGATACATCTTGGCTCCAGGCTACGTCGAGGACAAGTCCAAGGGACCTATGCTCAGGTTCCAGGACTCCCTTCCTCGTTTGCCCGTGCCGTCACTCGAGGAAACCGCGCGGCGGTATCTTAAGTCCCTTCACCCTTTGCTTTCCCCCGCCGAGTATGAGACCAGCAAGAAGGCCATTGAGGAGTTTGTGCGCCCCGGCGGCGTTGGCTCGAAGCTCCAAGATAAACTTGTTGCCCTTCGCGAGAAACCCGATACCAAGAACTGGATCTACGAGTGGTGGAACGATGCTGCCTACCTGTCTTATCGCGACCCCGTGGTCCCTTTTGTCAGCTACTTCTACTCCCACCGCGATGATCGCCGAAGGCGAGATCCCGCAAAGCGCGCTGCTGCCATCACTACCTCGGTTCTTGAGTTCCAGAAGCAGGTCGATGCTGGCACACTTGAACCCGAATACATGAAGAAGCTGCCGATCTGCATGGACAGCTACAAGTGGATGTTCAACGCTTCCCGCGTTGCCGCCAAGCCCGCTGATTACCCAGTCAAATATGCGGCCGAGGAGAACAAGCACATTATTGCGATCCGGAAAAATCAGTTCTTCAAGATTCAGCACGAGGTTGATGGCAAACAGCTCAACACCTCCGAATTTGAACAGCAGTTCAAGCGCATCTATGAGATTGCTCAGTCCGTTCCTCCTGTCGGCGCCTTGACCTCGGAGAACCGCGATGTCTGGACTGATGCGCGCGACATTTTGCTGCAGGCCAGCCCCAACAACAAGGATGCTCTTAAAGCCATTGAGTCGGCTTCTTTCGTCGTCTGTCTCGACGACGCATCCCCTGTCACTCTTGAAGAACGCGCCCACCAGTACTGGCATGGCGATGGTGCCAACCGATGGTATGACAAGCCCCTGCAATTCATTGTCAACAACAATGGCACCTCGGGTTTCATGGGCGAGCACTCGATGATGGATGGCACACCAACTCACCGCCTCAACGACTATGTTAACGATCTCATCTTCGGCAACAAGCTCGACTACTCGAACCCCACCATTCGGTCCAACTTGCCTGAGCCCCAGCTCGTCAAGTTCGACATCACTAAGGAGGTTCAGGCCGAAATTGATCGCGCCACTAAGGACTTTAACGACATCATTGGCAAGCATCAGCTGGTCGTCCAGGCCTACCAGGCCTACGGAAAGGGTCTTATCAAGAAGTTCAAGTGCTCCCCTGATGCCTATGTTCAGATGATCATCCAGCTTGCTTACTTCAAGATGTATGGCAAGAGCCGCCCTACATACGAGTCTGCTGCTACACGCCGCTTCCAACTCGGCCGTACTGAGACTTGCCGAACCGTTTCTGACGAGTCTGTCGCTTGGGTCAAGGCCATGAACGACGCCTCAACTGACGATAAGACTCGCATTGACCTCTTCCGAAAAGCCATCAATGCTCATCTTGAATACATCACCGCTGCGTCGGACGGCAAGGGCGTCGATAGGCACCTCTTTGGCCTGAAGAAGCTTCTCGAGCCTGGCCAGGAAGTCCCGGCCATCTACAAGGATTCCGCCTACACCTACTCGAGCTCATGGCACCTTTCGACCTCTCAGCTCAGCTCCGAGTTTTTCAACGGCTACGGCTGGAGCCAGGTTATCGACGCTGGCTTCGGTATTGCCTACATGATCAACGAGAACAGGTATGCGGATTGTTCAACATTTTCTATTCTGGGACACAGCTAACCTTTCAACAGCCTTAACTTCAATGTTGTCTCCAAGGGCCTGGGCAGCGACCGTATGAGCTACTACTTGAACGAGGCCGCGAACGATATGCGCGACCTGCTTACGCCCACGCTTGAGCCCCCGAAGGCCAAGCTATAATGCGCCACGACTCTATCATTTATTAGACGGGAGTGCATGTGCTACGCTCCCACATGGCGATATAACTTAGATACATTACCTGTGAGGTTTTGAGAGAGTCGCATTCTGTCATTGTGCGCCATGTAATCTAGACGGATTTTTCTGACCTGCCACGAGAGACGACTGGCGATTGGTATTAAAGAGATTGAGAGCATAGCGAGAAAGGGCAGGGAGTATAGATTATACTGGCTCCTAGTAGCCATCAGATTTCAAGCAAAAAACAGGTCAAAAGTCTTATTACCTCCGATGTCGCCACTATAAGTCTAAGCGTACATGTGATGAATGAACCCTCATGACAACATGGCAAAGGTCTCGCGGTATATCCTACTCCTACAAACTGACAGATCCAACCATCAAACTAGACACGGGCCATACTAGCCGGCATGAGCCACTATTTCGTTGACCAGGTCACCCTTGTCCTCGTCAAAATAGGAGCAGATTTGTGAGGGCAACGGCACCTCCTTGTAATCTTCGTCTTCGCCGGAGATGACGTTGAGGTTGATGCCTGCCGACTTGCTGGTAAAGACCTTGGTACTGGTGCTCTCCTTGCTGAAGTAGATCTGGCCACCGTCGATCTGATCCAGCATGACAGTGGGAATGGTGCCCATAACCTGGAGGGCAAAGTTTTGAGCCTTGACGACGTCGACAGTGGAGACGAGCGTGTCGACAATCAGGGATAACCGAGTCGAGTTCTCAACCATCACTTGGTTGGCCTTACCCTTGACGATGATAGTGGTGTTGTTACATCGGCTGATCAAAACCGAGTGCGTCAAGGAGGCCTCTATCACAATGGGCTCGGGTTCCTTCTCGTAGTTTTCCTGAGCTGACGTTAGCTGATCTGTTCGCATATAACCATGTCAGAAAAGGCGTACAATAGTCCACTTGTTGCCCTCAAACTCCCTCTTGGCGGGCTTCTTGACTCGCATGCTCTCAGGCTTAGGTTTTTTGCCGGGCGCTGGGCTCTTGCCTCGAACGGAGCCGTGACCCTCCGAGACTGTCGAGCTGGTGCGAAGAGACGGGTTCTTGTGCGTCATCTCGGACCTATCCACCTTACGAAGACTCTTAGTAACAGACTCGCCCTTGTTAAGTTCTGAGAAAACGGCACCGAACCCGCCCGATGTGGCGGCGGGAGCAGGCTGCGTCTTGATATCGATGACCGGAGGCGGGCCCGGAGGAGGCGGCGGAGGCGGCGGGGGCGCACCACCAGCAGCCGGCGCAGGAGCTGGTGGAGGAGCGGGAGTAGATGATGGAGCAGCAGAAAGCGACTTGGCAACCTCCTGAGCAGGCTGTCCGTTCGGGTTCCAGGGGATCCCGTTGGCGAAGTACTGCTTGACGTATTCGGCGAGATCTCGGAAGATCTGGTAGAAGCTCTGAACCCATTCAATTTGCTGAGAGTCCCTGCATGCCTGATTAGCGGCGTTCTTGCGCATCTGACGTGCAGCCCGACGTACTTATCCTTCTGCTCCTTGAGGACCCTGTTGCCAAAAAACTGGGCAGAGCCAAGGCACTCCTCGACATGCTTGTAAGGGCGGGTGTCAACAGTGACCCAGGCCAGAACCATGATACCATCGGAAACAGTGCTCAGCTGTGTGTGCATAGGGTCAGGGCGATTGGAATCCTTGATCTCGGTAACGGCCGTCAGCGCCGTGTTGATGGGCTTGATGAGGCTTTCGTAGACGGGCAGGTCAGGCCCGGAAAGATCAGGTTTCTTGGCTTTGGTCGAGATGAGGAGGAACTTGCGCTGCTCCTGAAAGCCGGCTCGAACCTGAGAGGCCTAGGTGGTGCAATCATAGTTAGCTACCCGCTTTTCGAGGGTATATCTGACGCATACCTGTTGGGCGACAAGCCCGCCAAGCTGCTCGCTCAGTTTGACATATTTATCGACCGAGGAGTTCAGGAAGGCATCAAACTCTTCGATAGACTCGGGCAGAGGCTCAGCGGCGGGTTCGGGTTTGGAGGGAGTGGGGGCAGCAAGCGTAGCGGGAGGAGTTGGAACAACTGATGTGGTGGAAGGAGTCGGCACCGGCTGATTCGAGACGGGGGCGTCCGGGGGGAGCTCGGTAGAAGAAGCGATATCCTCGAGGCGAGACGTCGCAGCTTCCAGCCTGAATGCATCGTTAGCGTGAGCGCAGGTTGCGGTAGCGAGGTCAATGGGGACAGCAGTCGTACCGCTTGATGAGGGTGGTCAGATTATGCATGTGGTTCGTGGCAGCCATGATACCGAGGTGAAGCTGTTTCGTTCTTCGCGCAGGAATGAGGTAGCGATGCTAGAAGAAGATGGTCGCAGATGAGCTCGGTTGAGGGATATCCTGACATATATAGAGTGAGAGCTGTAATCGTGGACGGCGACGCGTTCAGGCAACAGAATAGATAGCTCTGCTTGAGCGAAGGGTGCGCAAGTCGTAATCGCCAAGGGGGCTGTCGCCTTTGTCACCTGGGGGAGAACTGTTAACGAGCTGTAAGTGCATAAGATACGCTGGCTTATGCGGCTAGGCAATTACCTCGGAGAAGAGAGACGTAGTGTTCGAGCAAGGCTTTGGAAATGAGGGATGGATGGGACAAGGTGAGGAGATGGAAGCTTGGAGGAGGTTCAACGACGCTGTCCGGATAGGGACGGGCGGGATGAGCTAAGGAGGTGCGGTACTTGCCGCTACCTATGCAATTCGCTCTTCACAGCACTACCTGTACTACCTGTAGGTACACTGC
The DNA here is from genome assembly GCA_021730345.1 of Fusarium cicatricum. NCBI lineage: Eukaryota > Fungi > Ascomycota > Sordariomycetes > Hypocreales > Nectriaceae > Fusarium > Fusarium cicatricum. The sequence goes on along the minus strand of JAJODA010001364.1, from coordinate 15,288 downwards.
GGGTACAGCTCCAGCGAACTGCGAACCTGCCCTGTCAAGTAAGGTTAGGTTGGTGACTAGCTCCCTTAGCCCAGCGGGCGTTCAGGCCCCGAATCGCCGGGCCTGCAGGGACGAGACACTTGATTGCGAGCCACGTGGTCGTATTTGGACTCAGGGAAGCATCCATCTTTATCGAAAGAGTTGGACGGCTTGAACTGGGGTTGGACATGTCCATCTTTACTATGATAAAGGCAAAACTACTACTGTAGTCGAATGCAGCCTAGGTTGTTGGACAAAAAGCACACAATCGTCAATACGGTCCAAGAATATTCGGGCGTTAATTATACACCTCGAACATGAGAGCATTAGCTTGAGCTGGTAACGTGAGAAGGCGTACCCAAGTTAAGGTACTTTGAGTAAGACAGGGCAAGGTACGGATACTAAGCTTGGGTACCTGGCTAGAGGTACCCCCTACGCCAGATGCTGCAGCTCCCGTCTGATCAGCCCAACACAACACAGACACCGCCAAGTCCACGCCGGTCAAACCTGGAAGCAACATCAACAAAGAATCACGGCCTTGTACTATACATTTCCCATCTTTGCTAGTTATTAAAAGGTCTCTCGGAAGAATCGCCTACAAATCCTTGTCCAGCACCGCCTCATCATCTGGGTTAGCACGCGGCTGGCTAAACCGTCGACCCCTGCATTACCATCTGTCTCTCACGCTCACGTCCCCGGCGATAATCCACCAACCCAACCTGCTGGATACTTTCGAGTCCGTGAGCGGATCGGCCTCGCCCAAGCCCGCTACGCTCATCTGCCACCGTCGGCTTAATCAGATCATCGGCTGATTTCCCATCTCACCTACGCCTCTTCTGTGAAGAGCCGACCTCCCAACATCATGGCTGCCGTCGCCGATGATCGGCCTGAGATTGAGCTGCCCACTGATGGCGGGGAGAAACTTGATATAGAGGAAGAGAAGACTCTAGATCTAGATCAAACTCGAGATCAAGTTCAAGTCGCAGACTCGTGCCAAGATGAAGCACAACAAGAACAGCCCTCATCGTCTGTGATTCCTCCACAAACTCCCATTGAACAGAATACCACAATTGACTTTGTCACAATGGGCATGTTCATTATTGGTTAGCATACCCTTGAGCATCTCTGAACCGTCATTGAATGTACCCGAGATGGATGCTAACCCAACCATCTTCAAAAGACGACATCGACTTTATCCCCCCTACACCACCAGTCAAGAACATCCTTGGCGGCGCTGGCACCTATTCTGCTCTAGGAGCTCGTCTGTTTTCACCGCCACCGCAATCCACCTCGGTCGGCTGGATCATTGATCAAGGCTCCGACTTTCCGCCTGAACTATCTACTCTCATCGACAGCTGGTCGACCTCGGCGCTTTTCCGTCACGACAGTCTCCGACTCACGACTCGCGGATGGAACGGCTATGAAGGAACTTCCGAGAAGCGTGCTTTCAAGTATCTCACCCCAAAGAAGCGGCTCACGGCCCAGGACCTTACCCCTACCTTGCTCGGGTCACGCTCATTTCACCTCATCTGCTCCCCAAATCGATGTAGGGACCTTGTGTCCGAGATCACGTCACTCCGCAAAAAGATCGTCCCTCCTGAGACGTACACCAAGCCTATTTTTATTTGGGAGCCGGTCCCTGACCTATGTACCCCCGATGAGTTGCTGAACTGCACCAATTGTTTGCCTCTTGTCGACGTTTGCAGCCCCAATCATGCTGAGTTGGCTGGCTTCATGGGCGACGATGGCATTGACGCGGAGACGGGAGAGATCTCCACCCTCGCCGTGGAGCGGGCGTGCGAACAGCTTCTGGCGAGCATGCCTCTGCAGTCTTTCTCTCTTGTCGTACGCGCCGGTGACAAGGGCTGCTACATTGCAAAGAACGGTGGGAGGAAGCGCCAGCGCGATCCCAAGTTGACGACCAAGCGGCGAAAGAAGGACTACGTGAGAGGTGGACTACAACCCGATACCGACATGGAAGCCCTGTTTGCTGGCCTTCTTCAAGACGCCGACGGCTTCATCGCCCGAGAGGAAATCGAGGTCGACCCTGGCGTCGAGCGATGGGTACCTGCTTACCATCAAGACCCCTCCAAGGTTGTTGACCCTACCGGCGGTGGCAATACATTTCTGGGTGGCCTTGGTGCTGCTCTGGCTCGAGGTGAGAGTCTGGAGGATTCCGTTGTCTGGGGGGCCGTGGCCGCAAGCTTCGCTATCGAACAGGTGGGTGTTCCAACGTTAGGTCGAGATGCAGACGGCCGTGAGACATGGAACGGGCACAACGTTGAGGATCGGCTACGCGAGTTCCGCGAACGCCGATAAGATGGAACATAGAGGAAAACCTGCCTAGATACGTGATAACATACTAGATTAATCTGAATAGAAAAAGCGCTTGGTCTATTTCTGCCCTGATCCGTTCCTAAGGTAGCTGCTTGGCCTGCCTGAACCCCTGGCGTGACCAGTATCATCATCATCATTCGCAAACGAGAATTCACCAACAGCCTGTCCTTTAGATACATGTAATAGCCTACCATTCTCCCCGACGCCGTTGGTATATGAAACCGTCAATATTCCCCATCAAATCTTGTATACAAGGTCTCCCTCGGTGAACCTAAAATGGAAGGTTAGTCAACTAAGCTCAGAGAGTCAGTAAGAGAAAGCAACTTACATGATTTGGTTTGCTTCTCCCATTTTCTGCAGTGCCTTGGTAGCCTCTCCCTTACTAAACGCACCACCATCGCGGTTTCCAACCTTGCCGTTGACCGCCTCCATAACAGCATCCAGCTCAGCCGAGTCATCCTCAAACAGGTCCGTGTTAAGTAGTTGACCGAGCGCTGTCCTAAACGTTGTTAGACGTTGGGTGGTGATCGGTGTGTCATCAATCGCGAGTCCGGCGGCGCCGTCAGCGAGCTCATCTTCCTCCTGAGATTCTCGCTGGGTCTGAGAAGGCAGCTGAGACGCGGGCATGGATGACGCAAACGAGGTCTGTGACTGGGATGTAGTCTGTGTCCGCCTGCCTGACCGGCGTGGTGTACTCTGTCCCACAGACTCATCATCATCCAAAGCAGGTTCTCCGCTCGAAGGAGTGTCACCACTTGCATCGCGTGTCGCGCGCGAAGAGCTCGTCTGAAGACGATTACTGGCACGTGTTGCTCGCGAGGTTGACTGGTTCGACTGGGTACCGTTGGCCTGATCTTCGTCCTCGTTATTCTCGCTGGAGCTCTCCTCACTGGATGAGGCAAAGTCGACTGCCTGTGTCTTTCTCCGCTTCTTCCGAGACTCCTCAACAACCTCCTTGAAGAGAGCAAATCTCAAGATACTTTCTGCGGCGATGGCATCACGCTCCTCGACCCTGCTGGATAGTCGTGACTTGGCATGCGCTGTCGCGAGACGAATAATGGTCTCTAATGTACGCACTGTTAAAGGACTCGTTCGTCGCTGATTGCCCTCCATCTCATCGTTTCGGAGGCCGACATAAATATCGGCAATCCGGTCAGAAGCTTCTTGGGTTAAGATGGGCTTGATCCTTGTCTTGGCGTATTGAATGTACTTCTTCATGAAAGGTATGCTGAGAATCTCCGGCTTCTTATTCGCGCCTCGCCCGGATGTGACGGTGACACCTGAGTGAAGCATCGCGTCATATTTTTGATAGACATCTGTTGGCCCTTGCGAGTCCGCCTGGTTCGTGGTAGAGACACCTAGAGATTGCCCACCCTGTTCTCGAACTGGAGCACCCTCTTCTGTGCCCGGCTGTCGATATCGATGCATGCGGAGAACGTGCTCGGATACATGACGGTCGCGAGTATCCTCTATATCATCCGTGACGACGAATAGCAGATCGAATCGCGAGAGAAGAGAGTCGGGAAGGGCAATGTTCTTGTGAGGGTCTTTGTGTGGATCGTATTGGCCAAAAATAGGGTTGGCGGCGGCAACAACACTGCATCGAGCGTTTAGCGAAGTATGAATGCCGGCCTTGGCAATGGTGACAGTTTGCTGCTCCATGACTTCGTGAATAGCGACTCGATCCACGTCAGACATCTTGTCAAATTCGTCAATGCAGACGACACCACGATCGGCCATAACCATCGCACCAGCTTCGAGTCGCCGCTCTCCTGTTTCCTTATCTGATGTGACTGCCGCTGTGAGACCAACACCGGATGAACCACGGCCTGTTGTTGCAATGGCGAGCGGGGCAGTATTGAGAACGAAGCGTAGTAACTGAGACTTGGCAGTAGAAGGATCACCGACCATGAGAATGTTGATGTCTCCTCGCAGATGAGTTCCGTTCTCCAAATTCTTTTCCATACCACCGAGAAGCATGAGCAAAATGGCCTTCTTTACGTAGTCATGGCCGTAGATACTTGGGGCTAGAGATTGAGACAGCAACTCGAGCAGATTCTTCTTTTTAGCCACCTTGTTGATATTGCGAATATCAGTATCGGTGATAGTCGCAGTAGCCACGCCGCCACCCGACTTTGAAGACAACAACACGACATTGTTGGCTAGAATCATTGTTTTGAATAGGGCACTGTTGTGGTTGGTATTTCGGTTACCCAACGTTCGGTAGATACCAACAAGCTGTACTCGGTCGCCTGGTTTCACTCGATCGACAAGATCATCATCGAGGATGGCATCCACCCCACGAGGGAGTTGACCTGCGGGTGCTCGCTCGGGCATTTCTTGGATGGAGATAGTCTGGTGGTCTCTGTATGTGCAGAAACCATATTCAGTCACAAGGGGATTGCCATCGTCGTCTTCGCGGGGGTAGACGCTCGAAGTGGTGACGCCGTTGGTCATAGTCTGGTCCTGGTACTCGCGGAAATGAAACATATCCTTGGTCTCGTTGTAATGCACGCTCTTGACGACCTTGGGCCGGATCAAAGAACATCGAGTGACGATGCCTTCAATGGAGACCATGTAGTTGAGGAGATGTGAAGACAATGTACGTGGATTGCAGGTATTGAGACCGAAGCTTCCCGCCCACGCACAGTAGTAAACAGTATCCCTTGCCGTCTGGTCAGGTCGGGCCTGTGGGATCGTCTGGACGATGTTCTTCAAGGCCTGATCAAAGGCCAAAGTGAAGTCGAAAGGCTGCTCCAGGAGGCCTTGCGCAAGATCTGGGTTGTGGTTGCGGACATGGTCGAGGTTGACAGTCAGACGGCGCTGGTTCTTCTGGAGCATAAGAACGATGTCTGATCGATAGCTTCGCACTTGAGGATCATCTAGAAGCCTAGAGATTAGCGATCCGTATTACCCAAACAAAGCATTTAACTCATCGATAGTGCAACTTGTCGACATACTGGGATCCAGAAACTCTTCCGCTTGGCGAATACGATCGCGCACGCCATCATCTTGAAGCATGAACGAGTCCATGATGCCTATTTTCTGCGATATCGCTGCTTCTGATAGACTTGCGCAACAAACAATGCGAACAAGGAAAGCGAGGGGCGGCTCTGAAGCTGGCGGGGCGTTGCTGGGGACTCCCTGAAATTGCTGCCGCGCCTTCTCGTTGTGGTCGCGTCCTTTTCGCGTAAAGTGACTGACCCACCTTCTGTGGCTGAAGATGTGACCCAGCCTAACCAGCCCCATAAGCTAGGCCGAATATCGCAATTACCTTTGTATTGTATCCGTACCTTGGTTAACCTTCTGTGTTCGACTCCCCTACCTACAACGCTCATAATCTCATTTGATCCCCCCTCAACCTCGCTGTTAGTTGCGAGCTGAGAGTGACCTCGACACGATCATTTCCGTCACAATCGTCACGATCCTACTGTAACATCATGTCGGTTGGACTCGTCAGCAATGCCCACCATACACTGGATGAGGAGGCGAGAGCCGAGGTCGATGTTCTTAACTCGCGACTCGAGAAGACAACGCAATTAACCAAGAAGATTCAGTCTTGCCTCAACAGGCTTGAAACGACCGGAAAGAGTGTGCATGAAGTCGCTGGGCCGCTGAACGGGGAGACAAGGCGGCTGCAGACGCTCGGGAACAGTTAGTCGTACGTTACCGCTGGGACATGTTCAAACACTGACCCAAGCCAGATATCGATTCTGTCCTTGCTTCTATCGACCGCCTGCGCCAGCCTGCCGATAGCAAGAATGACGAAGAGCAGATCATACGCGTCGGCCCCGACAAGGCTGGCCTTCCGAACTACTTGGCGTCCATAAAGCGACTGACCAAGTCCTTGAGCGAGATGCAGGCATCTAACCTGCGCGCAAATCAACAAACGATGGCCGACCTTGCCCGCCTCATCAAGTCAGGCAACAACCAGCTCGAGAATCACTTCGACACGCTCCTTCGGGCAGAAACACCTCGCTCAATCGAACCATTACACTTCATCACAAAAGATAAACCCTTCCCTGTGCTTCCTCAAGACAAGATAGCGCGACTTGGCCTTGTCTATTCTTACGTGGCCGGAGGTCAGCACACAGGAGGTCCTGATTCGCCCGCCGCCAGGATCTACGCCGACGTTCGTGGACCGTACCTTTCCACATCCCTCGCCAATCTCGCTGCTGCGAGTGTCAACACAGCAAAGAGAAAGAATCCTGATGCCATCTATCGGGCAGGCACTAACGGCATTGGTACATACGCTCAAGCCATGGAGGGCTTGTTTCTTGCCGAGTACGACAACGTATGCAGTATCTTTACGCGGGAGGACTGGGGCGTGGTCTTCCAAGCCACATGCCAAGCGGCTTTGGCTGAGCTGGCACGGACCTTGCGCGAGCTCAACGCACACATCAAGAGCCACCTCAATACGGACTGCTACCTGGCATACGAGGTCACGGAGATTGTGTCAGCATTATCGGGTAACCTGGACACGCGCACCGGTGAGTTAAAGGGAGCGCTGGCGGCGGCTTTAAAGCCCGTCCGGGAAACTGCCAAGTCATCGCTGGCCGAACTTCTCGATGATACAAGACGCAAGGTTGGCACTCTGCAGGTGTTGCCACAGGATGGCGCCCCTATACCTCTTGTTTCGGAGACGATACAGCGACTGCAGGCTATGGTGGAATTCCTTCGTCCAATCTCGAGTATCATGGTTTCGATTGGCGACGGTGGATGGAAGTCGAACGCAACATCGAACAACCGGTCAACGGACGTTATCCCGAGCCTTGCGTCATTCGACATTGGGGCTGATGGTCGAGACATCTTCGCCCATTACTGTCTTGATACTATCGAAATGCTTCTCTCGGGCCTCGATCAGAAAGCACGCATGCTCCTCAAGAGCAGAGCCGTTGCAGGCGTCTTCACAGCCAACAGCGTCATTATTGTCCAGCGCATGGTGCGCGATTCGGATCTTGCGCCACTCTTAGATTCAAGGCTGGACGTTGTCGACCAATGGCGCAAGAAAGCCACGGCAGCATACACTGACGTTTGCAAGGACCTTTCCGTGCATCTTTTCGACACTATTCACACCAACCGCTCTCACCGACCCACCTCCGGGCCCGTTGACTCGGCATCCATCATCAAGGGGCTGGGAAGTAAGGACAAAGACAAAATCAAGGAAAAATTCACGCAGTTCAACAGTGCATTTGATGATATGGTAACAAGACATAAGTCATACAGCATGGAGCGCGAGGTGCGGAAAATGTTTGGGGAGGATATCCGTCAGAAACTCCAGCCGCTGTATGAGCGATTCTGGGACCGATACCACGAGATTGACAAGGGCAAGGGCAAGTATGTCAAGTACGACAAATCCTCCATTGCCGCCGTTTTCCAGAGTCTTGCGTCATGATGCAACACGATTCGGAGACCAAAGGCTTCACTCTTTGGTAGTGAACACCCTGACACTGCTGGCAACAGCCACTGGACCATATGCACAATGGAAAAGCACCAACTCCATTGATGCAATCGTTGCTGTTGATCCCTCTATTCCGGCCATTCTTCTGCACCAAACTGCCACCTTTTTGTGGCACGCCTAATCAGATGCTTCCAAAACGACCAAAGACGACACAAGACATAAAGACGTGAAAGTGGTATTCATCCGCCAGGACCTATTCCACTTGGTATCTTGGTCATCCATTCTGCTCTGGGATCACACTCTCCCATGAAACTCCCAACTCCGCGACACCGCGCGACAAGGCGAGCCTGCACCATGTCGATGAAAACTTGAGGAAAAAATTGAAAGAGACAAGTTGGTTGAGCACGGCGTTTCGGTATATTGGGTAATCCCGTGTTGCGCTGGGTTGGATACGACGACGTCTAGTGTCGGCGATCATGAGCCGACTCATGAGGGACATTTGGGGCAAGTGCCGCAGTAATCGTGTGTACCAAGATCATTGGCTTTGCAACAGGCAGTGCAGCAGCCGTCGATAAGTTGCTGAGTTTCGCGAATGGCCATTTTGAACGCGACAAGAGGTTGATTCAAGGGTTTGAGAAGATGATGCGGTGTTGTATTGAAGTTGCGACGGGAGTGCATATACCTTGTACGAGGAGGAGTTGATCGACAGTTCTCGAAGCTTTATACTCGGGCCATTTCCAGGGGTCTGGGACAGCAATGCCACAACGGTCTCATCCGTGGGTCCGAAAGTGAGGCTGATGGGATGTCGAATAGAGGTCTTGTGGCAGCACTCGGGTACTTGAACAGGGATTCTGCCGCCTTCTATCTATGGATGGATTGAAACGTGAAACAGGTCCACACCCCACGTAGCGCGTCATCATGCGCAGATTCGACACTGCCTCTATACCAGCATCAGCATCGGCGAGGGGAAAAGGGACCCGGCAGACGAAGACCAACGGTATCGTCATCGCACATGTGCTGCGACCGCTAAACGGCGTGACTGTGACCCCTGAACACATGGCCCCAAGCTCCTGGAACCTGGAATCCTGACACTCGGAAGCTTCCCCCCCCCGACCCCGGCAGCTGGCACCTGTCATCTGGCTCTTGTTTCAAATATTCGTCCGACTCTTCTACTCTCACATTGAGCTTGAGCTGTACGTAGTGCACCTCCCAGCTTGGCTGAGGTACCGGCTGGCTGGCATGACCTTGGGCTCCCAGCGTATCAGATCGAAGGATGTGGTATCTGTCTTACATGGTATGTGGGTAACGACTAACACACTGAGTATTGTTACAGAGTCCAACACGTGGCAGGCCAGGAACAAGAGCACTGGTATGCCGTTGCTTATGAGACAACACGACGAATCTATCGCAGACCCGACACGTATCGGCACCCAACTTCACAGCACGCCGAATCCAATTGTTAACGACGCCAGATAGATACGTTAGCATTATCTAGACAGGCACATCCATGTTCTTGGGTGGATGGCTCTTTAGATTTCAGGATCCTTGGCGCGCTAGGCGTCCATGGGCGCGTCTGGGCGCCTCAGCCACGGCCACAGCCATCAGCCATCACTTTTAATTCCACTACCGAAAATGTCATCAATCCGACTCCTTCGTTCCCACACGATGATCCCGTCACTCTTGCGTTTGAAGTAGAGTATCCGGTGCTGCGGGATGAATTCCTCGTCCGTCTGTTCGCTCTTCCACTGCTCCACCGGCCTCTCGCGAGCTCCAAGGAAGCGGTCTTCGTAGCCAATAATGAAGTCGTTGGCATCGAAATTACCATCCCACCTCAGCCGGTTGAGCACGTCGGCCGCGGTACGGAACTTGCCCAAGCCTGGAACCTTGCCCACTACGGCAGCTCTGGAGCTATGAGCCGGCGTCGCACTCTTCTTACCCGTTGGCCGGAACTCTTCAGCCGTGTCAGTCTCGTCTTCCTCGTCTTCCGGTTCGTCATCTGAATCCTCGTCATCTGAGTCACCAGCGAACTCTCCCCATCGGCTTTGGTCAAGATCCAGCTTGCCCAGCTCCTTGGCCCGAACAACGGATGCACTCATCCAACAGAACTGGGCGTCATAGTACTTTTCGTCACGTCGAATCCTTGTTTCGAACTCCTGCAGTACCGTTTGCATGGCGACGTGCGTCGCTTTGGCATCCTCTTTGCTCAACTCGTCACTCGTTGGTGCGAGACCGACCAGATAACAGCCATGGTATTCTGTGCCTGTATTCTCGTCTGTCACCAAAGACATGTCTAGGAATCTGGCCGGCCAAATCCGTGCGTGTATGCTCTTCAGCTTCCTGTCGATATCTATGTTGAAATGTCAGCGTGCTCAACAGAGCCGGTCATGATAGCGCGGCCTCACCAACTAGCAACATAACACATCGCGATTCTAACCAGCCAATGAACCGAGCACTCTTTTCTTGCGATGGGCCCCAATAATGGGCATCGATCTTGATGTAACTCTTGTACGCCTGCAAGAAGTCCGTGGCTCCAGGGTTCTCCAGGCATTGCGATGTGTTTTCGGGCCCGATGCAGAGGAGGTTATCCCATGTAAAGCCATCGGCAGAGAGAATTGTATTGGCTCGGTTGAACTCCGCGGCGATAACATCCACAGTCGGAACAGAGGCGTTGGGAGCAGTATTGAGAGAGGGGGCATGCCAGCCAAGCAGGCAGAGAGGCTCTCGGAATGTGCGGTTGTATCGTAGTTCTTTGTGAAAGAATGGATCAAATACCATGGCAGACTTCCAATCGAATTGTGCGTAATGTCGAAAGAAAGTGACAATGATGTCGGACGTAGACGCAACCTCTCCTTCATAAGCAGCCATTTTGCAGACAGGTACGAGGAGAATGCTGATGTGGATACCACCAAGAAATCCAAACTTAGCTGAGTATATCCCACGTGCCTCTGCCCAGGTTTTGATAAACAGATGTGCCATACGGTACTGGACCATATCAGGGATTGACCGACGCAGATAAAAGAGGTCACGAACGGGCTTCAGCTTCGCAAGAACCTGGAAGGGCAGAGCAAATGCAGGATCATTTGCTGGGCGCCTCATTACTTCCGGCCATCTGACGGCAGCGGCTAGTTTAGCATGCTGATTCTGGAAGGGCGACAGTGGGAGCACGTACCTCTCTGCAACTGATGCTGCTGCGCAATACTGAAGATCCATCTTGATACCATGTACCTCTAGCTCCAGCATGTATCCCGAGTCGGCTTTGACTCGCCGCAGAATCCTGACACCTTCAGCTGCTGCCCTCCTCAGTCTCTGCACGGCCAAAGCGAAGAATATCTTGGAGCTGATGGGACCAATACAGAGGCAGTCAACGTCGGATGAGCCGGTCCAAACACTAAGGCCATATGAGCCAACTGGGATCAGAATCAAGACCGGCCCAGAACGAGTGTCAGGTTGCATCACTGGCGAAGTAGCGTCGAGAAGAGCCTTCTCAAGAGTTTTGAGTGCTTTGACTCGCGCAGCTCTCTCCTGATCATCTGGCAGATAGCCCTGGGTATCCAAGAAATGCTCTAGTCCATCGTTATCGGTGATCTTTGCCGGGGCCCGTTGCAAATTGATGTCCATCTTGGGCGCACAGGACCGCGATGCCTCTACGGGTGACGACTTCAGCAGAAGACAACGTACACCCCAATGGTCGCTGGCGTAGGCAGGACCATCTCGTTCAGACTGTTGTAAAGGGGTTTGACCAAAGATATTGAATCCTTGTGGATGGTATCGGTCGTGGGCTTTGAACAGAATCCTATCGTACCTTTGTGGGCGGTTGTTCAACCCGCTTCCGACCAGGTCCGCGGCCAAGTTATTGGTCAGAGGATCAAAGGTAGCCCCTTGTTCTCCTTGAAAGGCGTCTAGGACGTTCCTCTTCTCGTTTGTCACGTCGGAGGACTCGCCCGACTCGAGTCGTGTCGCGAGCCAGGAGTCCAAGAACCCAGCATTTGCAAGTATGCGGTCAATGTTGCGCAAATGGTGGACAGTTTGGGATGAGATATTCTGCCGCTTCCTGGCAGAATCAACAGTGTATGATGAGGTAGCCAGGTTGAAGTCACCTGCCAGAATCCAGGGGTGCTGTGCAAAATGCGTAGTCAGATGGTCAAGCATCCTTTGGACCTCCTTCTTCTTGGTGGTAACGGCGCCATCGCTGAGACCTTGGCTTAGATGACATGCGACAAGAACCCAGGGTCTAAAGCATCCATCACTATCGCGTATGCCCACAGTCGGGAATCGAGCAATGGTGCAGCCCTTGTGCTTCCTTTGGAAAGGGAGGTGATGCCACTCGAGCGGATACTTGCTCAAAACGACAACATTGAGAAGACTGGGGAGTGGCCCAATACCACATTGACCCGGGGGACCGTGTGTGGTGAAGGGGTAACGTTCTCGAATCTCCTCGTTAGAAAGAAGGGCGGGAAGAAAGTGATCCGTGACTTCTTGAAGCACGAGAATGTCGGCGACTGCGCGAGTGGAGAGGAGATTATCTACCAAGCCTGAGTGCCGAGATGACTGGGGCGGCCACTCAAACTCAGCCAAGACGTTGTAGGACGCAATAACCAATCGATCCAATTCTAGCTCGTCGACATTGCTTGTGGCAGCAGAAGGCAACACGAGTTCCCAAGGCCCTGAAGGTCGGGAAGAGTGATAAGACGCCTGGAACGCGATAGCAGTGTTATTGCCAGAAGAATCACTGAAGCCCTGAGGCGACACCGGTCGATTTAAGCGACGTGACGAGATATCGAGAGTGCCCCAGAGCCTCATGGGGCGCGGCCCGCCTCTCTGTGCACTAGCAGCATCTCGAACGAGTATCGCGATCTTGTCTACATCCCATGAGAGTGGAGTGAGCAGGCGAGCCTTTTCCACGAGGAAGTGATGAGACGCAGACTGAGCATCCTCACTCTGACCAATAGTCATATGGGGACGGAAGCCGTTAGGATGAATATTTGCCTGTTGGCCCAATGCATTAGAGACATGATCTCTGAGCCCCAGGAGAGCCGCAGCGCCCGAATCGCCAGAGGGACCAATGAAAACGGTGTTTTGATGCCTGTGATTGAAAGTATTGGCCGTATCAAGGGTTATTTGGGGTTGATGGTTGATCAAGAGTTTCTGGAGTATGTCGGCTGCGTCGGGCAGCGCTTCGGGCTGTATAAACGGGTAGATGAGGTTGATGTGAGGAGGCCAAACGCCGTATCCTTTGTCGTACAGGCTTCTCAGGCGATCCACAGACGGCCAGAGGGGTCGCGGAGGAAGGAGACAGAGAGCCGTCTCATGCGATTTGAAAGCAAACTGAGATGTTGGATCGGGAACGTCCATGATCCTGAGTGAGGAGCTACCGCGATTGGTGGAGCAGAGTTATTGCCCAAGAAAGTTAAGGCGCGCTACAGATCGGTAGGGTGGGGTAGGAGCTTAGGTAGGTGTGGTTGAACTTGGAAGGTACCTGGCAGGATGGGAAGGGTACCTCGGCTGACTCACGCCAGTTGTAGATGAGAAAGACACTTGGTTCACTTCTGTTAACAAAACGGCAGATAATGAGCACGTTGATGAGCATGCGTTATATGTCTTTGCTCTCTTCTTGTGAGTTAGCTCATGGAATGACTATTGAGCCTGTTTTGACTCATACTACGCGCTTTGGTCACTCGATGCACGACTATGCCCGCTGAATGGGGAAAAGTCGTGGCGATGCAGTTCCCCGTGTGACTCACCAGAGGAGAAACTGGCGTCCTCATTTACAGCTCATGTCGTAGACGCTAACCTGCCGTGATAATCTCAGTGACTCGAAGTAGGAGGATGATGCTGCTTCATGTTGCCATTTGCTCATTGTTCGCAAATGAGATCTGCCCGTACTTTGGTTGTTTGTCGCCCCCAGGCTCCTCTGGCGCACTTAACGGGCTCATAGCATTGAGAGATAGATTGCAGTAAGAGTAAAATCATTGCTACCATTACTTACCATTGGGTATTTTGTCGCACCCTGATACATACAAATCGCTCCAATCTCAGTCTTTCCTCGACACGGGACTACGTAACGTAGCTTGGACGAGCGGCGGTCCGAGGGAGTGGTCATGGAACACATCCCCTATTGTCGTAAAGACCATCGTTGCGCTGCAATCAGCACCACCTCAATCTCAAGAAGCCATGTTATCGGCTCCCCAGTCAATCCACCCCGTCTCATGGCCCTTGTTTTCCATTACTGCCTCCAACTTGTCTTCCACCGTGACCCATCCGTGCCGCTTCTGGGAGATGGCATACTTGATGGGGTCCTTCCATTCCCTCCACCAAACCTCCTCGCTCTGAACGACGCAACGTCGACCCGGCTCGCCATTCTTGGTTGTAGCAAACGGCCAGACGGCCTTGACTACTTCATACTTGTTTTTGCCGGAAAAAAGGGTGGTCACGCTGGTGAAGAACTGATTGACCCTGTCAGGGTTCTGCACCACGACGCGACTGTGAGTAACAACAAAAGTCACGTCCACCACCCCGCGATAGTTGAGTGCTGCAAGAAGACTTCGTAGCTGCCCCTCAATCCAAGCTGTATCCAGATTTGCCACGACCCGGTCAAGCGCAAACAATTTGACCGAAGCAGGGTCCTGGACGAAGCGACGGCACCATTCCTCCAACCCGGAATCACCGACCTCGGGAAGCACATCAAGCTTCGTGCCACCGCGATACGCCAACTCACCGTCACCCACGCAGCGAATATAATCAATGCGTTTCTTCTCATCCTCTGGGACCAATAGGCTCATGAGATTAAGCTTAATGTCAAAGTCGACTTTGCGGCCGCGGCTGCCTCGCACATGAATCTGTGGCTTGGGAGGCACCGAAGCTTGAGCGCGAATGAGCGAGACCAAGACCGTTGGTTTGGTAGAGAGGTACTCGGCACGGGATAAGAGCGTCTTGGAGTCGCTGGAAAGTGTGAAGAGCGGCGGGGAATAATGGCGATAGTCGAGACGGGGCAGTCCGGGATAACGTGGCGGGCCTTTGTGAGTCGTTTCCACTTCTTGGGCTGGTGAGGTCGATGCAACAAGCGACGTGGAAGGTCCTGAGTACGGCGGAGGTGTCGCATGCCGTTCCAGCGCTTCTTCTTCTTCTTGCCCTGCCGCATTATAAGAGGCGGTATCAGTTTCGAGAGCTCTTGTCTTCTCCATCTTGAAATTGATTGACTTGCTGTGTGAATAAATGAAAAGTCTAAAATATTACGTGGCTTACTAGTTATCTCTTAAAGTGCTAAAGACCTCTGCTCTATATATCACTCTATATGTCGGAAAGCTTGTGTACCACGCGAATCAGGGCGGATCTGTATGTGTGTATTGATCTTGTTGACTGAGGCTCTCGCCACTCTGTCAACAGCTGGATTGGCTAGTTCTTCCTTCCTGATTAGGTCTAGCGCTTCCGAGGTTTTCCCGCCACCAGCCTGGCGGAGCCTCGCCGGTTCTCACGTGACTAGCTCATGAAGGTCTGTACAGGATCCAATTCAACACGCCCCTTCAGCTTGTGGG
>JAJODA010001363.1:0-18831 GCA_021730345.1 Fusarium cicatricum | reverse complement strand
ATTTGAGACTAGTCTGCCGATGATTCCCCGAATCTCCCGAGGTTCAACCGGTCTCCACGTGACTCCTTGTGAGGTTGTGTACATGATGCTATTCAACACCTTATGAGGTTTTATACATAATGCTATTCAACATCAGCATCTCAAGGGTCTCAGCCCCGGCCAAGAGCGCTCAGTGAGGCCTCTTTTAATGTCGACGTGGTGGAGAGTTAGATATGGACCTTAGCCTGAGAGCACTCAATGCGGCTCTTCGCATAACATCATCGGTGGACCCGGCCATGAGACCTCAAGACCGTTCATAACTGAACCAGCCATGTTGTTGACTACCCACTGTATGGATGCCCGGCCTATCTCATAATATCTATCACTGGGCTGCCTTGTTCCATGACTGGGCGCTACGCCGCTGCCGGCTTGGCTCTCAACTGCCGACAAACCCGTGGCTTGTCGTGGCTCGGCATGTTGTACACACACCTACCATTGTCCTTTCTGTTGCTACGTTAAATATCATGCGTTGTGTGCCTCAGCCAGTTGCACCGAGAAAGCGAGAGACGATTTCGGTAAGTTCAAAGCACCGACCCCCTTTACAATGCTAATCATCCAGGGAAGCGGGTGATGCTCTCGTTTAATTTAACCCATGAGCCACTAAGGGCCACTAACGCGATCACGACAGGGGTCATACCCAATTAGAGTCGAGCAAATGACGGTTACATTCCTCCCCACCTTAAGTCATACGACCATGAATACCGACATCGCTCATCGTTACAAATCACAACCCAGCAGATACCACTACCAAGCCGTGTCTGACACGCTAGTTTGAGGTACCCCGCTCGTACTCTTGTTGCTACAGGGGTCATCTGCCCTGGCCACCTGACCAGGTTATGGATAAGTCGGTGAGCAACATTTAATTTCGGGGGAGCAATAGTCCTTTAATCACCTCCACTATTGCTATCTCTCCTGATTTATCCCGGGAGCGAACCCAGCCTAAGTTTTTGGGTCATCAAAAGTTACAACAACCTCAAGAAAATGCCTCCAGCACCTTCTGGTGGTCAAGGTCCAGGGGTTGCGGCGCCTGCGACTCCAGTAGTCCATGAGGTTTCGGACTGGGAGATCTTTACAGATGATTCTTCCGATAGCGATGCCTCTCAGGACGAGTGCAGCCCGCCCCCGCCTTATGAAGAGGACAAAACTCCTGCGTGTCTGGCGGCGCAAGCCAATCTTCACGCTGCAGGCACGGAACGCCATCCTCCCAGACTCACACAAAGAGAAGCGCTTCGTGCGGAACAGAGACGCCGTTCCCATAGGCGGCGATCATCTAAAGACCGTCTTGGACTGATTGACGAGGATGAAGCATCCACAACAAGTAGACGAAGGTATACACGTCATCGCGACAGGGACGAGCCAAGAGAAGAGCGTACTAAGCGACGTGACGAGAATGACCGGCGATCTGAACGGAGCTCAAAACGTCACCGCCGTAGGGACGAGACTGAGGAGGAGCGAGAGGCTCGAAGAGCTGAACGCCGTCATCTTCGCAAAGAGTACGAGGCTCACGGCTACCCAGAGTCAGAGCGACGCCACCCCAGGCGTCTTGATGATGAGCGACATCGTACTCGAGAAGATGGAAGCCGACGAAGTCACCGCCGACGGCGTGAAGGGGAGGACAGGGAGGAGAGAGACCCAGAGAGAGAGGCTCGTCGGGCCGCACGAAGGGCTGCTCGTCGATCTGAAAAGGAGAGACCTCAAGCGGAGGAGGAACGGAGATCTTCAAGATCGGAACGCCACCACCGAGATCAAAGGGGCAGCACAATTGACGCCAAGGACTCTGGTTCTCTACGCTCACATCGAAGAAGACGTCGCGTCGAAGATCCAAGTCGACTGGGAGAAGAACGCCAGGAAAAACGAGACAAGAACGCGGAAACTCCAAAACCCTCATGGCCGGATGAGAAAGAGAAGCTCAAGGAGCAGGATAGGTTAGCTGAGGAAGAGGAGAAGAAGCGAGCAGAAAGAAGGAGACAGGTCGAGGAGAGGACGAGGGAGAAAAAACGAAAGGAGGAGGAAGAGGACGAGGTGAGGCGAGTAGAAGAGAAGGCAAGGAAGCAGGCCGAGGACGAGAAGAAGCGAGTAGATGAGAGAGCGAAGAGACAGGCCGAGGAGAAAGAGCGGAAGCAGGCCGAGGAAGAGAAGAAGCGAGCAGAGGAGAAGGCCAAGAGACAAGCTGAGGAGAAAGAAAGGAAGCGGGCTGAAGAGAAGGCGAGGAAGCAAGCTGAGGAAGAGAAGAAGCGAGCAGAACAGAAGGCGAAGAGACAGGCGGAGGAGAGAGAGCGGAAGCAGGCCGAGGAAGAGAGAAAGCGAGCAGAAGAGAAGGCAAAGAGACAGGCTGAGGAGCAAGAGAGGAAGCAGGCTGAAGAGAAGGCAAAGAAGCAAGCCGAGGAGTGGGCAAAGAGACAGGCTGAAGAAAGAGCGAGGAAGCAAGCCGAGGAGAAAGAGAGGAAGCAGGCTGAAGAGAAGGCAAAGAAGCAAACCGAGGAGTCGACTAAGAGACAGACTGAGGAAAAGGCCAAGAAGAGAGGAGAAGAGAAGGAGAAGAAGGTTCGACAAGCTGCCCTCGAGAAGAAGCAGGCTGAGGAGAGAGCCAAGAGGCAAGCTGAGGAAAAGACAAAGAGAAGAGTCGAGGAAAAGGAGAAGAAGGCTAAGGAAGCTGCCCTTGAGGCCTCTCACCAACAATCCCTCGAAGATCAGAAGAAGCGGGAAAAGAAGCGAGAGCCTCGAAAGGCGGATAAAGAGAAGATCAAGGCTGCCCCTAAGAAGCAGGCTGTTCCTGCTCCTGCTCCTACTCCTACCCCTACATCTGCGCCTGCGCCTTTCAAGGTTCCATTCACTATGGGAAGGCCGGCACTGGGGGGCAACGGAATCCGTGGCCTTGCCCCAACTATTGGAGTTCAGCGACCGCCTACTACTTCAGAGAAGAAGGAGGAGTCGGAGTCGGAGTCTTCGGATTCCGAGGACGATGTGGATTAAAGTTGTGTTGGCGACGAAATCATCTAGCATCAGGATATACAGAGCTGATGCTGGTCAGTCAGTTCCGATGGCGAGCACAGGTGCTCGGGTCAAGGTGGTGGCTACCACGATGATACTAATACTTAATGTTCCCCCCTTAGTGTGGGGAAGTATTCAACTTGAAAGCACTCTCTACTCTATATAAGATCAAGAAATCAATACCTCCATTCTACTCTACGCTGTTTATTTTGGGTATTAACTTGATTACACGTATTAGACTTTGCGCATCTTTTCGTTTCTAACAACAACTCCTCTTCAGTAGCACGTGAGATGTGATCTGCACTGATGAATGGCGAATGATGTCTGTGTGAGGTCAGGCAGCCCTCTGTTCACCGGGTACAAAACGATAGGGATTACTGTAGAAATCGGCGTAGTGGGTGAATGCCATTGGATCTGATAACCAGTTGGTGTGCTGCCAAATGCCTCTGATGATATACTAGGAGATTGGTATCTCTTGGCTAACGGCAGCTCATCAATCGTTGAATTCGTAGATTGTCTGTGAATGATTGACTTCTCGGGGACGTCACCGTGATTTCCATAGAGGATGGATAGAGCAGTGCAGATCTTAGTCCCGAACCACTTTGGAGCCGTTGCGGCTGGCTGAAAGCTTTTGGGGGGTTGTGTAGGTGCTCCTTGTGGGGAGAACATTCGTTTGTGGCGTACTCTATCAAGCTGAAGGACAGTTGGGCATCAAGATGCTCTCGGACTTGCAGCCCAATCCTTCCATCTAAAACTCGAGTACTGGTCAGGGATTTGGGCCTGAAATCCCCAGCCCGTACGTACTAGCGACATTTGAAACGATACGGATCACGATGCCAAAGTGCAACTATTGTTCGGGCTTCTCCTCGAAAGGAGACTTGTTGGCGCAAGGCAATCTTCAAGATCTTTACAATGCGGCCAACAATGGGTGTCCTACATGTGATGTCTTGCGGCAGTCTATCCAGCACTTGCTCCCGGAGAATCCAGCCCCTGCAACAAACTACGTGATTTGGACCATCAACACAAGAGACCGTACCGATATGCTTCATCCCGCCGACTCTTCGCGGCGTGAGCTGAATCTTAGAGTCGAGAAGGAGCCTTTTGTGCCCGATCATGACATAAACATCTACGCCCTACCCGGTGCGACTTTCTTTCCATATTCTTCAGTTCTTCCGTGACTGACTTGACTTCTCATAGAGGACCCTAGTCCTTGGGATGCCGTCCCTCTCGACCACCACCTTCCGATGTCCACAGATTCAGAAGAATCGTACGCTTTTGCTTCCCAGGCCCTGAATACGTGCCTCGACACTCACAGATTGTGCGATGCCCCGTCAAGCGATTTTCTTCCATCCAGGCTTGTGGACGTCGGAGAACCGGAGGAGCCCTACGTGAGAGTGGTTGAGACTACAGGAATGAACGCGACAGAAAATAGGTACTGCGCATTGAGTCACTGCTGGGGTCCTTCGGAAAGCATCACCACGCAACTCAATGACACAACCTACGATGAATATAAGAGGGGGATTCCTATTGCAGCGCTCCCCAAGACCTTCTTTGATGCGGTGGCCTTCATGCGGAAACTTGGAAACCGCTATCTCTGGATCGACTCCCTCTGCATTATTCAGGGCAATATCGATGAGTGTGGCTGCAGTATTGTATCCGGTGATCAAATCGACGGCAATTCGCCTACTTAAGATGACATGCAATTATTATCGACTAATTAGGTTTAAAAGCCACGGTGAATTTCTCCAGAATGATATTTCTGATCAATGTATGCCACAAGGCGTCACGAAACATCCCATCACTTAGTGCCATATAAGCCCCTAGTAAACACTAGGTCAATGCTTGGGGTTGGCCTGCATCCTCCTTTGAGGGTTTACATGTCCAAATCTGATCTGGCATACTCTGTGCCTTGCGCCACATGTCTTTGAGGCCGACTCCCGTAGCCCTAGCGTAGTAGAACCAAGTGAACAACACGTGAATGTTGACCTTGACTCGACCTCGGTATCCATTTTCATCAGCACCATCGTAGCCTCCCGCAAATATTCCCTCACAGGTTTGACTCTTTTCCATCCGCCGTTGTGCTTGGACCATTTGGGGGCTCCCAGTCAGCGTCGTACGCCCAAATGTACAAGTCAGGCATATCACGTGGGTGAACTTTAGTTGGATCATCTGCTTCAGTCCGGTCTCTGCCTTCAAGAGCAAGAGTGTCAAGCTGTGGAAAGACACAGTCGTTTTGAAGAACCAGAAAGGTATTTCTCAGCGTACGCGACGTTGGGAGATTCGCCACACCAAATCTCTTGAAGTGCCTACGCAACTTGGTCAGCTCTGAACTTGTAACAAATTGCTGATAACTGACTTCTTAAAAGCAGAAACGTGTGCTTCAGAGGGGAAGCCATCGATAGGGCAAGGCGCCAACCAGAAGGGCTTCATCAATTTGCAGAGATAACAGGCGTCGTAGGCCGTGTCCCAGGAACCAGTGCGATAGCCTTGGAAATTTTCCGAGTCTAGACCAGTAGTATCCTCAAAGACTGATCGCCAGCGATCTCTAGCTATCGCCGGTCGCTGTTGCACCTCCTTGGATTGGTAGATGACGTAGCCGTAACTCTCCTCAGCCTGAAGGATATCCGAGATCCAAGATGGGGTTTGAATCCTTACGCAAGACCAGGCCCGCAAGATCTCAATGTCGTCCAGCTTCTTTCCTTTGCTGGTTGCAGCCTCAAACGCATCCAGCATCTTCCGTGCTCGGTGTTGCGCGCCTTTGAGACCGCTTGGGCGAGATCGAGACCGAGCCTGCTCCAGCCGATCTTTTAGATCACGCTGTCGGCGGAGTTGCTCTTGATACATAAAATCAAGGACGGTATTGGGGTCCTCTCGAGCCCGGTCGTTCTTGGGGATGCGAAAATCGCAGAGCACCCATTTGCATAATTCTGGAGAACGCAGTTCAAGATCGCGATTCCGTGGTGCCAGAATGGCTCGTTTGAAATCTTCGTAGCCCTTCATTTTGTCATTATAGCCATTGAGCGACCGCAAGAATGCCGTCCCGTCGGGCGGATAGACGGGCTGATCAAGTAAGGTAGCGACCTGCTCGGAATGGACACATTGACCGGCCAAGCCCATCGCGACCAGATCGTGGCCTTTCGTTACGAGATCCCTGTATTCGGCGCACAGAGCTCTCTCCTCTTTTTCGATCTCTGCGGCGATCTCTTCTGGCGTCATGTGGGCTCGGCCGGCTTCAATTCCACGACGCTCTCGAGCTTCTTCCTTGTATGCCAAAGCCGCCAGCTTTTCTATCATGGCCTCGACATCGCCCGCGTCATCGACATAGTTCATGTCATCCACATCGTCCATGTTATTGTTGTTGTGGTTGTTGTGGTTGTTGTGTGCGGTATAAAGGCCGAGAGTTGCTGGTGACAGGAAGGAAGGAATGTTCTTAGAATTTCCACGCGGTATGGGACTCAGAGGATGGGTTTTAAAGCACGAAAGCTTAGGTGACGTGGCATGATTTTCTTTTGTTATGATTGTTGGTTGCTTGAAGTGAAGTTAGCCGGTTTATTTGAAACGAGCCGTGCACTAATGTGTGGTGCCACCCACGTATCATAATACAACAGTGTTTCTTTGTTACCTCTTAGGCAATAGGGCGATAGTCCTAACTCTTCCCATCTTCCCTGACTGCAGTGAGTATTTGCTAGGTTCTTATGGATGTCATAATGTGAGGGCGACTTCGAGGCCGATTGAGATGACTGCTATGCCAGAGCGAGCGGAGACCAGGCACTGGAGAGTAGTGAGAGGAGAAAAATGCTCAATCCGCGTCTAGGAAGCCGCAGTTTGTTTGAGTGATGACAACATAAATCCGCCAGTCAACAGCCATGTAAACAATCTTTCAATAAGCTAGAGTAACCTAACCGCGAGAGAGTGCATTCTTTACAGTTGATAATTCATTCTCAACTTTAGTCATCTTGATTTATAGTTAATTAATATCCTCCTTGCCCATAGATCCAAAGATCTTGGTCATGCGTCAAACGGAAGGGTCATTGTGATTTCTTAGTTATGCTGTTAAGGTTGCTGGCGCTTCATGCTTTCAATAATCGCAGTCTTCCCCTCGCAAGCCGTCTGTTTCAATTCAGCTTTATGGCCCTGGCAAGTAGCTTCATCAAGCGCAGGCGGCTCCTTCTCGTCTCCTCGAGTGTCGTGTAGAAAGCATCTGCCTTGTCGAGAAGTTTGATGACCGGGGAATCCTTGGAGTTCAACATATTGAAGTAACCACGCCTATTAACAATGAAAATTGAAGCTGATCGAGGTACTTGGAAATAGTGTCAAAGGTGTTGGCCACTGCCGTGTTATGGTAGTTGATGTTCACGTGTTAGTCGGGGAGATGAGCTGTTGGAAGGAATTAGCAAGCAACATCGTTCTCGGATTGAGCTTTGATCGCCACAACGATCTTGGCATTCACCAAGAAGAGAGGTTCGTTCCTGACACTATTCACATAGGCGTCATCTTGTTAAGGAGGCGGCATAGGGAAACAGCACGCAGATACAGTTGACGGCCGGGATGGACGAGGAAGAAGAATGAGGTCAAACGAGCGATGCTGGCTTGGTTCAAAGCCCCAGGGCCCATCGTGATAGCATTGCTTCAAAACATAGGCATTGACTTGAGAGGAAGGAAACATTCTGCGTTCGTTGCATCGTTGCAACGATAGCACCCAAGAGCGATTCTACAAAATGGCCAGGCATCACATGACTATATGGCAGGCTACGCGGTGTCTCGAGGGAAATCGTCTTGCTCGACAGACAGACACGGCCAGTCTTGACTTGACTTGCTGGGCAACCGTGGCTAAACGCCATGTGCGTGGGAATCTTGTTGAAAATGAGCAATGCCCTTCGGAAGGTATTGATGGCTAAGGTGACTCTATTCCTGCACCGCATCATCCTAGATCTGGTACCTTGCAGCAAGGGCATACCGGGTAGATCTGCACAACAGGACCTATGCATATGCGTCAACCGTCATACTTAATGAACGTTGGTGGGTTAAATTGTGTAAATAAAGAGGCTGAGAACATCCACTTCCAAGCAATGTACAAAGCCAATCAATCGTGGCTTGTTTAGTCAGCTTCGTCCAATCCAATGAGAGATTTGACGATAGAGCTGACCTTTCCTTGGGCGTAACATGACTGGTCAGCTCTCTTCCACCTCGTCATCATGACAGCCGCCTTGTAGGGCTGCGTCAACTTGGCCTCCACTGACCATAACGCTTCTGCCTATCCGTACATCATCCCTACCCAGATACCAATTGCTTATGCTGATCTGCGTTACAAAGTCACCCAGAGCTCGTAGGGCATCAATGCAATGCTTGACCCCCTGTGACCCTCTCTAAGGGACGTGCGCTATCTACGGAATCACCGGCCGTGCGCAGGCCGTTGGTGCCCCGATAACGGTATCTCGGTCCTTCTTCAACGCAAACACGGCACCCAATATTGTACTTTTTGATGCTGTGTATTCTTACCCGTCTGTCGCATACGTTCCCGAAACCCGATAACTTTCGGATTTTGAGCCAGTGTTCTCGTATATGGGTAACGGGTAGACCAGGGTGAAAAAGCTCTATAGATCTAGTTCTTTGACCCATCTCGTAATCTAGATGGTTGTCCAGGTGCTCCAGTTGGGGCATGCATTCCCCCACGATTGTACCCACAAGATCTAGACCTAATGTGCCTATCTAGACTTACCAAGTGACTAATATTCTGGATCAAGCTCGAATTCCGAAATGTTGAGGCTATTACGTTTCGCCACGGGTGTTGAGAGCAAAGAAGGCAGCTACCCTATTCCGATTCGATGACTCTCAAGAAACCGGCTCATAGGCAACTTCACACGAGGAGCCCCCTTCAAGATACCAAAAAGTGTCGAACTCTCCTATCAAACTCTTCCCCTACTCTTTGGAAGTTGGCCAGCAACTAGAATTCCAGGTCCTCAACGAAACAACACGCTTTTCGTGGAACACTCGTTCCTAGCTTTGGTGACCATCCAACTGACCCACGAATTTGTGGAGTTTGAGCAGTCTGGGGTGGCAGAGGAACTGGCAAACTGGATCTAAATCGCCCCATCGCGATATGCTCGATAATATGGGCGTGGTCCAATCCTGCACGAATGGATCCAACAATCTGATGCCACATGCTCACTCCGCCCATTGCGTCCGACTCTTGCACCACTCCCAAGTCTCTCTATCACGCCAGTAGAGGAGCTCAATCCTCTACGCGATCTGTTCATCCTGCTCATCCTGATCATCAGCGAGTTTGACTACTGTTTCATCAAACACGGCGCCAGACTCATTGATGGCTTCAACAGGCTGGTAGACCCTGAAGAACATCGCGTCAATATCTACAACGCAACCGCTGTTTTATTCTGTTCATTGATTGACCCCTACTTCTTGATAGGTGGAGCTACGACCCGACACTCTGGTTTGTTGCAATTAACTGGAGCTGGCAGCCTGAGGAGATGTCTATCATCGCAAGGGTGATGGGTTGACACGCCCTGATAGATAAGCAGTGGGACAGAGATGACTTTAGCTAGAGCAGCCCCTACAAGCTTCTGTTTATGATTATGGTGGCACCGAGCTTGGCCTAACCGAAACATAGGGTAACAATGTGAACCGTGAAATACAACAACGCTCTATTGTGTATGTTGCCGACGAATGCTTGCGACATAGAAGGCCAATGCTTACTACCTTGCAGTGTCCACTTAGTCAAGGAATATGCACTCCTTACATTGCTGTTTACGGTTAAGAGCTAAGGAGTTACTCTTACGCGAGGTGGGTTGACGAGTTAGTCAAAGATAGCTGGACGCTGTATCCCAAAAGCCTAACTCATCAATGCGTCGCGAGGTGCCTACTACGTACGTAATGAGTGATTTCAGGCTCGCATAGGGTGATCTAGACATAGCAGCGCACTGTAGCTGAGAAGAGGCTATAGAAATCTCAAGGTGCTCTTTACAGTCTGGACTCCAAGAAAACGGGAGTGGATGCCGGTGCCGAGCCGATCCCCGCAGGTGGCTGGCAAAATAAACAAGATTTTCTAGGCAATGTGGCAAAAGAAAAGAATAAAATAGGACATCTGACAAGCCAAGCTCGCTGGGAAAATGATCGCGTATTTTTGCCGACCCCTTTCCTGTCTCTCTTTTATTTGGCATGCTGACTGACACCCAAACCCCACAGCCAGCCTAGGTTCTAAACAGGATAAAATTTGTCAAGGCTCTCATAAACCCCACTTAGCAGCCAACGGTCTCTGGACGGTCTGGTGCATTTTGAGCGGGCTCACCGAGCAGCCAATCGGGAGCCCTGTATTCAATCCCTTGCGGCATGAAAACGGAATGAGGGATATAATTCCTTGTCTCAGTCAGTAACGTAACTGGGTAGACCCCTCGGGATGATGATCCTAGAGCCTGTCGTTGGCTGACTCGCAGCTTCAGAACGGTGATAGCGTTATTGGAGTTTGATTGCCTCTCATCGGGAAGACCCATCTCCAACATCCGAGGACCCATACTACTATGCAGGCACTAACTACCCCCCGACGAGGGGGAGACTCTGTTGGGGACAGGAGCACCGCCCGCCACAATCCCCAATCCATCAAGAGCAAGCTCAGCGATAAGAGCATGCATATCAGAAGTTCGTTGGGTCATGGGAGACGAGCCAAGCGGGTAGACAGACCAAGCACCACGTATCATCAGAGTTGGTAGGCTCAATGAGGAGATTCCCCTTCTCTTCCTGGTGGGCTGTTAGAAGCCCACAAACAGCGCAATATGGACCGACAAGCTTTGATCAGCGCTCTTATCCCAGTCACGTTATGGGACCGAAAAGCTTTGATCTCCGGTCGAGACCTCTCGATTTCTGCATCATGACGAAAATCTCTCGGCTCCATTCTCCACATCTCCACTACCCCAATACCCCATTCCGATACCCCCTTCGGGATCCATTACCCCAAGTCCACCTCCATCTTCCCCATGGGACGGATCCCTTCTCCGGATCCGCCTGCTTGGTCTGGCATCACGACAAACGGGTCTGCAAGCTTGTATAAAGACTGGATGTGCCCCTCCCTTGCTTTTTCGATCTGTCCCACTCATCTCACCCATTCTCATCCTTCCTTCCCCTTCTCCAATCGTTCTTTTTGACCCCAGGATCAAGATAACAACAACTTGTTCAAGATGGCTGTCCTCGATAACAACCCCATCTCGTCTGGGGATCCTTCCCGACGCACTTCTCTGGAGAAGCCCGCCAATGCCCATGCGGAGGGCATCGAGCGTGGCACTGGAGAGATCTACCCCGTCTCCACCGCCAGCGAACTCCACCGTGAGATGTCGATCCGAACCATCTTCATGCTTGGCATTGGAGGTGGTATCGGCACGGCTCTGTTCGTCAGTATCGGCAGCACTCTGCACGCTGCAGGCCCAGCCAACTTGCTCCTCGGTTTCATCGTCTACAGCATCGTCCTCGCCAATATCAACAACTCCATGACCGAAATGACAACCTACATGCCCATTAGCGGTGGTTTCATTCGATTGGCTGGCCATTGGGTCGACCAAGCTCTCGGTTTCGCTGGTGGCTGGAACTTTTACATCTATCTCGGCCTGATTATTCCCTTTGAGATCACAGCTCTCAGCCTGGTCCTGTCGTTCTGGAGTCCAAACATTCCCGCTGGAGCAATCTGTGCCGGTTGTATCGTGCTCTACTTGTAAGTTTACCTACTCTTCTCAACGGGCTATGATGAGGACGATGACTAACTTGTCTCGCGTAGCGTCATCAACATCTTTGCTGTTCGCGTTTACAGTGCAGCTGAGTTCTGGCTCTGCTTTGGCAAGGCCCTGCTCTTGACCATTCTCATGATGTTTACCCTCGTCACCATGTGCGGCGGCAACCCCGAACGCGATGCCTACGGTTTCCGACACTGGAGCGAGCCCAGCGCGTTCCTCGAGATCGGCGGCACTGGAAACACTGGAAGATTTGAAGGATTCCTTGCTGCCTTGTGGACTGCGTCCTTCACCTGCGTCGGACCCGAGTTCATCAGCATTGCGGCTAGCGAGGTCAAGCATCCCCGTATCTACGTCAAGAAGGCTTCCCAGGCTCTCTTTGCCCGCATTGTCATCTTCTTCATCGGTGGCTGCCTGGCCGTCACCATCATTGTCTCACCCAAGGACAAGATCCTCGATCAGCTCTACAGCGAAGGCAGTGGAAGCAAGGGAAGCGCAGCCGCCTCGCCCTACATCATCGCCATGGAGAACCTCGGCATCAACGGCCTGCCTCACTTGATTACTGCTCTGTTCGCCACTACCATTTTCGCCGCTGGCAACACTGTTCTTTACAGCGCCACTCGCTGTCTCTATGGCCTCTCCCTCGAAGGCCATGCGCCCAAGTTCCTGAGCAAGGTTACCAACTCCGGCACTCCCATCTATGCCTTTGCCGTCACCATGGTCTTCCCCTTCCTCGCCTTCCTGCAGCTTGGAAGCGGCTCCTCCACCGTCCTGACCTGGCTCATCAACCTCGCTACTGGTGCCACCTTGATCTACTTCATTACTGCTCTGATCACCTACATCCGATTCCACCAGGCGTGCCAGCTTCAGGGTTTCAACCGCGACAACTTACCCTACAAGGGTTGGTTCCAGCCTTACAGCGCCTGGTTTGCTCTCATCTTTGAGCTGATTGTCATTGTCTTCTACGGCTACCGATCTCTCGTGCCTTTCAACGTCAGCGGCTTCATCACTGCCTACTTCATGCCCGTCTTTGTTCCCTTCCTCTTTGTCACCTGGAAGCTCGTCAAGAAGACCAAGTTTGTCAAGACCGCGGATATTGACCTGGTGTGGGAGGCCCCTCTCATTGATGCCTACGAAGCTTCGCTCGAGGAGGCCCCTGTTGGTTTCTGGCGCGATGTTTGGATGATGCTGCGACCCACCAGCAAGAACAAGAAGACCGAGGTCTGAGACACCCATGATTATCTGAGCGCCCGAAGGCTCCCCTTTTGTCATACATTTTCACTGTAGAACATTTTTCTCGAGTGGCTTATAGAAAGAGGTCGGGAAGAATAGAACATAATAGAATTTCCATTTAATGCGAATGTCTTGTGCAATGAGCTCGTACGGTGAAACAAAGTAGAATAGCATGACGTTTCAGCTTAAGCTATCTAACCTTTTCGAGCGCGGAGCTGATCACGGGGTAGGATTGTGTTTCTCTCCGTCATAGAATACTCTGCCGCAGCCGAGTCTGGCTACTGCTGAGTAAGTATTTGCTATCCGATCAAACACTGGCTCTTCGATGGCTGTTTTCTCAAGTTCCCAATTGGGCAAAGCAGAGGGGAACTCCGAAAACCGCTCCGCATCGAAAAGATCTAGAAGTTTTTTCCTACCCCGTCCCCACCGCCGTCTAAAATTGCCCAGTTTGGAGAAAGCGTGAGAGGATGCCAAGGATGCTAACCCCAAATACCAGCTACTCCACTCCCCTCATGGGGGGTTACCCAAGGGGTTTATGTAATTAGTTTCATCGCCCCTCTTTTGGTCAGTGAAAGAGAGGGGCTAGAGGGGCACTTCCCGAGCTGCCGAGCTGGAGTTGGAGGAGGAGGAAAATGCGGAGATTGCCTTTGGGTCCTCATCTCGTGGGCATCCGATCTTGCGGACTCACCCCAAAAGTAGATGGTCGGGCTCATATCTGTTACCACAGGGTTGGTAACACGTCTGCTCCGTAACCCAGCCTACCCCGAAGCAGACCTTTGGGTCCGATCAAGTCGGAAAACCCACGCCGCTTCCCCACCGGCAGCGCCTACGAGTGACAGCCTTGTTTGAATCTCGAATTTCGAGTCCCGTTAGATCATTCAGCCGAGAACTAGGGCTATTCGCTTCACGACACACAGTCCAAGATATGCCGTAGCACTCTACTTACACGATTCATTGGGATGGATGTGGAAAAGCTGAGATACAAGAGCCGTTCACGGTTATAGAGATCTGGCTCTCGGTTTCCTCGCAGCTGCAAAGCAACGACCAGCACACTGCAGTCCAGTACTTTGCCTTCCAGAACAAGTCGCAACAGCCTCCTCTTCAATATCCGCATGTAATTATCCCCTTGGAACCAGTCTAGGATGTGAATTATTGAAATGAGTGACTTTTTCCTGGCGGGAGGGGCGCTGGGAGGATTAGTGCTTCGTATCCAAGTAACCGCGCTACTTCACCAGTACCGGCACTACCGCGTCCTCCCTGCTGAGCTTACTTAGCCTCAACTAAACCAAGTGAGGTCAGCTGCATCATGCGCTGGACCGAAGGCCGTGTGGCGCTATTTTACACTGCGCCTTAGGCTGGATAAGTTAGCCAAGAAACCTTCCTATGCTATAGCACATGTTAGCCTAGCACCAGTCATCCCAGTATGCTTCATCGATTTGACATATCATTAACGAGGTTATGCCGATATAATCATCGTGAAGCTATGATTGAATTTGTCCAGCTCGTGGTTTTGGTTGTGATTTCGAGAGGGTAGAGTATCAGTCACGTGCACTCGCCTGACCAGGTTAAAGCACACTCTGTCTCTTATGGATTACCCAGGTCACTTCATCTCGCCATGCGCGGCGTCTTTTCTCGCTATTTGACGAGGGAACCTTTCCAATATCTATCGTCTTTCAAATACCATCTTGGGGGTTTCCGCTCAATCATCTCGATCACACCGTCGCCACCCGTCCACTATGAGCACATTGAGGGCGTTGAAAGGCTCGAATACTATCAGCAGGGAGGGTACCTCCCAATCGACATAGGCGACCATCTTGATAAGCGATACCGTGTGGTGCATAAGCTTGGCTATGGCACTTTCTCGACCACCTGGCTTGCCCAGGATAAAATGCTATCGAAATATGTTGCCGTCAAAGTGGGCACAGCAGATTCGGATCAGAAAGAAGTCGATATCCTGACCCGCCTCTCCAATCCTATTCTCCAAGATGGAGAGCGTGGCAAGCAATTGATTGTCCCTCTACTTGACCGCTTCAGCGTCCATGGGCTAAACGGGACCCATCCTTGCTTAGTTACTGCTCTTGCGCGATGCAGTCTTGCCGACACGAAGGAGGCTTCAGGCTCTCGCCTATTCCAGCTTTCAGTGGCTCGATCTCTTGCTGCTCAACTCGCAATAGCGGTATCATACACCCACAAGCGAGGATTGGTTCATGGAGGTGAGTCTAGATTCCGTCTCTGCACGCACTGTGTCTGTCTGAGCTTGACGTGTTTGATTAGACCTTCATTTAGGAAACATACTTCTTCAATTACCGTTACCCTTGATCAGCTTTCAGAGAAAGAACTTTACCATCGATTTGACCTACCAGATCCTGAGCCTGTCCGCCGAGCTGACGGAAAGCCGCTTACAACGGGTGTCCCCCATCATGTCTTCTCTCCAGTCTGGCTTGGTGATGCAAGCGAAAAGATTCCACTTTCTGAATCGAAGCTTCTTCTCGCAGATTTTGGCACAGCTTTCTATCCCGCCCAAGAATCAAGGCTACAGTCCTACACTCCTCTCGAAATTCGGCCGCCCGAGGCCCGGTTTGAGGCGACAACGCCGCTCTCTTTCCCGTCCGATATCTGGAGCCTTGCATGCACCATCTGGGCCGTCCTTGGCCAGAGGTCGTTTCTTGACAGCTTCCTGCTGAGTCAAGACGACGCCACGCGTGATCAGGTAGATGCTCTTGGTCGTTTACCGTTTGAATGGTGGGAGAAGTGGGAAGCACGGTCCAAGAGTTTTACTGAAGATGGGAGGCCCAAGGAGGACCGATCTCCCTGGTCATGGGAACAGCGTTTTGAAGATAGCATTCAGCGTCCCAGACGTGAGAAAGGCATGGAGACGCTCGATGAGAAGGAGAGGCATGCTCTTTGCGAAATGATACGGTGGATGCTCGCCTTCCGCTCTGACGATCGCCCGACTGCTGATCAAGTACTGAAGACGGCGTGGATGAGGGACTGGGCGATTCCCGAGGTAGACAAGACGTGGAAATGATTCAGCTTATCGCAAATATCTACTGAGTATGCTCGCTCAATAATCTCTAACTGTCATTAGGATTTGTTGTGCATTCAAGTCTTCAAGCCCTCTTTACTCTCCGTACTGCTAACTAAAGACTACTATTAACCTTGACACTGTATCTTGTTAGTAACTGCCGTATTGATCTTTTCTTCATTAGTGTATAATATAGAGAAAGCTTGGAACACAAAGATCACTGTTTTCTTGACGGTGTGGACGCATCTTGCAACTGAAAGAGCGTGCGCAACTTATGTAGAGCGACTTAAATAGTTCAAACAGTGGATTTCTTTTGATACCTAAACAACAATCACACATTTGATGTGATCTTTGGGAATCTGCTTCAAAATACTCAGAAATTGCTTACTATCTGCCTTGGTCAATCTTCATTCGCTTCTCGTTTACGGAACCTAAACTATCTCATTGGTTTATATACTCACAGTTCTAAATCCTCGGACTCTAGGAACATGTAGGAAGTGAAAGTTGTTATTTCATTAATCTCTCCTGGGTCACAACAGATCGTGATCTAGTTTAGAGTGGGTGATTGCTTCCAAGATTACTAAAACACGTAGATAAATGAAGGATAAATGGGAAGTAGTCTTTGCTATTGAGATATAAGATAAGGTACTAATGCATATAACGACTATGGTGTATGTAATGTCGGTGCCTTTGCCTCCGCTTTGACTCACCCTACAACCATGGTCAGTACGTTTCTAGTCTCGAGGCTAATCACGGGAGATCAGAGATGCAAGATCGCGAGTTTCAAGCAAATAAGAGAATGCATGTGAGTAGAAACCATTTTCGTATCATCCGTGCACAAGCAGTCAGGCCCAATCTTGTCATTCTTCTTGGTCCATCAATCCATGTTCCACCAACGGAGCCATCTTCTCAAATGTCGACACATGTATGAGTTACCTGCTGGGACTCATCTGAGCTAACCTCAGCTATTCAATGCTTACTATTAATATTGCCTCTAAACTTACCAACAATCAGTCGACTGCAAGAAACAATATGGCGCCGGACAACTTACCTGATCTAGCCCTAAGATGATGGCCTTAGCCCCGTCCCAAGAACGTAGCAAAATAATAATCAGTAACCCTTGAGTGACGGTGAGTGCAGGGAATGGGAGTGACCAAATGCACGTCTGATACTGTGACATAACTGGAAAGTGACGGATCGAAATTTCGAATATTAGATGTACATCCAGGACGTGCTGTGGGTGTTGGCGGATGCGTGCCGGTTTTTAATTTTAGGAAGCCTCGAATTGTCGATTCAGGGGCCAGACGCTCGTTTAGATCGACGGTATATGTCGGCAAGAATGTATGATGATAGATGAAAGATCAGTTCGAGGTTGATCATCGAAACTGCGTTTTGGAAAAGAGAAAGGAGGAAGGGCTGTGACCTACTATAAGTTCTAGATCTAAGAGAGAAGAAAGGATATACTTGTCAAGACCCTCTAGGAAGAGAGTCTCATCAACGTATGACCCGTTCGAGGTGGTCTTCAATGGCTTATAAGGAGGATAAGAAAAAGAGCCAGAGATGTCATAGGGCTGGCGGGGGTGAGCGTATCCCTCAGGTAAATGCATGCCTGATTGGCATCGCCAGCACGGCTTCTAGTAGCCTGTTTCAGTCAGAAAATGATGTTTGCCCATAGAACCTCACTGTGCGTCTCCAGAAGATTTAAGAAAACATGCTATTTAAATGATGCGTTGTTCTTGCAAACCTCACGTCAACTACATGTCGAGGCTGGAGTGAACAACTCGTTTGGGAGGAGGTATCATCCTTTGTTCCCATAACGCTCGCGCTTAGTCTTATATAAGAAATTCTAAGTAGTTGACATCAGCTTTTGTGGTTTTTAGACTTAATATTCGGCTAATGCATTAATATCTTGTGCGTCCTCGAGTATACTAGTACTATCGTCAACGCTGCTAATGCCGGCTAGGACTTTTCTCGGCACGATGCCAGCTGCTTGAAGTGCACTGCAGCTTCTATTTCTCGTGTATAGGCACTTACAGCAATGGATGGGCATTAGCTATCCAGCTTTAGCGCACTAACATCCGAGTCCTGGTTGTTACGATCGCTAGGGATTACTTTAGCCAACGCCCCTTATGTACTGGCGCTTTATACCTCTTTCTATAGTGGGAGGCTGAGAACTTTTCAATACATGTCTGCATTTTAACTACGGTTTTACAATGGAATCCATTATTTCCTACGTCCGACGCGA
Organism: Fusarium cicatricum; assembly: GCA_021730345.1. Classification (NCBI taxonomy): domain Eukaryota; kingdom Fungi; phylum Ascomycota; class Sordariomycetes; order Hypocreales; family Nectriaceae; genus Fusarium; species Fusarium cicatricum. The sequence continues at coordinate 569 of JAJODA010001363.1, read as the reverse complement.
GATTGACTCTGTCATGAATTAATGTGCGTCATGCCTGGACAGAATTCGCTTCTGCTCCATCGCCAGCTAACCAGCTAACCAGAAGGGTATGTAATCTCGCAAATCGTTCTATTGACCTTATTCGAGATCACTTAATCGCTGTCAACTATACTCTGTCTTGTGCGACCACCCCAAGCTGAGACGTCGTTCAGCCTGTTGGATTCTGTCGAGGGACAGCACCAGAGATCAGGCAATACGTTTGTATTAATAGTCGATATTGACATCATTAATATTGTGTTACATCTCGTGCAGTCCGGACTTGTGAAAATAATGGTCGGCCTATGTGCCTAATTCTGCACGTTAAGACAATCGCCCACAAGTACATACAGTCAACCTCGGATTGAGAATATCTTCTACGGCACATGTTGCCTCATTTGATGGTCAAGGCCTGTCATTGTTCTAACTCGGGATAATGACAGACTATTAAAAACCACAAAGAAAATATGGTTAGGTTGTTGAAACCTAATAAGAAAGTGACCATCGGATTGTTAAAACCCCCCCAAACTTTTGTCCATCGCCCTCCCTTCTTC
>JAJODA010001360.1:0-12666 GCA_021730345.1 Fusarium cicatricum | reverse complement strand
GATTCCATATCTCGGCATCCAATATCATATGCCGCGGACGTAGGCACAGCAGCATGCACATGTACGTAGTTAAGGTAACATAGACAAGCATTAGTCATTACTCTTGTGGCTATCGACAAGTCACATATTCTTTCACCCATTACAACCCGCAGGTTTTCCCCGACAGTTTCTACCCGGTCGTGCTCCCGGCCCTGTCTGTTCTCTCACATCTCATGCCCAGACTCTAACGCCCGAGCTTGCACATCCCTATTGCGAGTTGTTGTCTCAACGTTGATCCATCAGTTCATGGAAACCCCTTCCCCACTCGATACATAGACCAGACAAGCAGGCTTGATCTCTCTGCTCAAATCATCCTGTCAGACACAATCCGTAGGGAAAGAAGCCAAAGTAGGTGCACGCTCCGCATCCACCACCGCACGTCGTGCTATTCCAACACGCAACCGGAGGCACACACTCCCCCAACATCTCGGGATCGACAACGGCCGCTGCAGGGTCGGTGCTCCTGGCCGCGAGGTAGCCCACACCGACTCCAAGGTCCGCTCCAGCCCGTCCCCTGTCCCGCGACGTCTTTGTCGCGGGCGGCAAGGGCGGAGGGTGAAAGAGCGCTGCCTCTGAGAGGACGCCACGGCCGTCGGGAGTAAGACCGTGCGTCTGCGCTGCCGAGAGGTGTCGGTAGTCGAGAAGAGAGGCATTGGCGGCGAAGCTGCGGAGGACACCGTCGGGGCCAATACGGACTGTTCCGTGAGGGTCTTTGAGAATGGCGTGCAGGAGAGAGGGGAGCGGCCCGGGAGTGTATTTGAGGAGAGAGTGAGTCTGCGTCTCCTGCATCGTGTCGTTGTGAGGTGATGTTGGCGCCGTGAGGCCCTGTCAAGTCTATCAGCGATGGTCCAGACACGAGAAGGTGAGACCATGACGAACCATATTGAGAAAGAAGCAAACGGTGAGAAGGGAGAGAATCTTTTGGGGACGCATCTTTGTCGTTGATACTCTGCGATCGAGTGATTGGCAGTGCGTCGACGCGCTTTGATACACAGACTTGTCCAGTGACGACGCGAGAGACGATCGAGGTGCCTTTGACTCACGAAAGAGGAAGAAACAATTGATTCACGTCCAATGAGGAAGAGAAATTTTTATCTTTCCTCAATTGCTTATGGTGAGCTTTGGTTAGGTACCCGGGAGGCTGCCAGCTATTGGCACTGCGAGCAGGTATGGGCGACTTCCACGCCTTTTGCTGATGGAAACTACACGATAAGAAAAGTTGAAAGATGAGGTAGGCAGCATTGTTTACAGTGAGCTTGGATCATTCGCCATAAAGGATCGAGCAATGACCTTCAAGCGAAGGGCAGCGTTGCAAGGACACTCAGCTTGATACGTCCAGCTCGATACAACCGGTCTCGATACATGAACGGCGGAGAGCCTCCAGGATCATCGGACTCAGATAAGACAAGGGGGAAATGCTTTTCGGTTTGCATCATTTTTGTACATCCTGGACGACTTAACTGGGTAATGGCGATAATGCTGTAGCTATCTTCTCTCGACGGCCAGACTGGTTTGCCTCTATTTACAAGCTGGGCAATGTCAACCACCGGAAGCATTCCAGCAGAAGCTTTTTCAAGACCACAAGTACCCAACCTTATGTATCTTTTGGCGTTTCTTTTGTGAAGCTTTGGAGTCTGGTCCATGCTTGTGAGAGGTGCCCCGGACCACACTCATCTGATTAGCACTACAGATGCCATTGTGCAGCGGTTAACAAAGAACTACCAAGTCTTTAGAGTCATAAACATCTTATCAAGTCTTTATAGTCATTATTATCGGGTTACTCAATAAGGACTGTGGGTACTTGAATGCCCGGCTATGATTGATCGGCTACATGGATGGTAGACCGAAGATAAGATACGGGATCAAGATTATATACAAGCAAGCCCCGACCTGGGATATCATGGACGAAAGGTACACCGACTGCCCGTTGCTCGTTACTCGTATTGTCTTCTGCTAATTTATGCTATGAATCTGCTGATATTTTCCTAATTTCCCAATCAACCCTGGTGAGATCAGAGCGTTGTCACCTGATGGCGGTCAGATTTCTTTGTCGTCATGTGAACATTCTGATGCAAGGTCTACCTCGATAGCAGCGCTCGTGCGCCAACGCTAGCCATGGCTTGCATTGCGGTAGTCTCCGTTTAATTCACGTGTGACCCGGGAACTATTGAATTGTTATAGCAACAAACAGGACTTTGAAACTCGGAACTTGGCCGAAAAGTTGGTGCCTGGGGCATCTTTCCCCGGATTGCATCCCTTCAACCGAGTCTCCGTCACCCCATCGTGATGATATGAGTAGGCCATGTTCCCCGGATTTTGGGCTTTACTGTGTTTCTACTGCATCCATCGTTCTACGTTGCACCTGCGATGGGATAGATTGAACGTGCAAAGACGCGAGGCTTGACGCATTGCGGCCTCCGTCACGGACATGTCTATGGAAATACAACAACCAGCTTCACAAGTTTACAACAACTCCCTGACCTGAGATATGGCGACCTGCGGTCTAAAGTCGCTGCGGCGACCCTCGTACAGTTTGATGTCCGGGGCTAGGAGGTCGCTCTCGTCTAGAGGAATGGTACCGAGGATTGCGAGTCGTGGGCTCGCCGTGGCCGCTCAGGCAAGCCAGCCGGTACCCTTGATGGACGACCACAACGCCAGATTGATCAACATGGGCTACAATTTCCACTACATCGAACATGTTGAGAACCTCGAACAGTATCGTCATGGTGGCTTCCATCCTGTATCACTGGGTGAAACGCTCAACAACCGCTATCTCATCCTGAACAAGCTTGGACACGGCGGTTACTCGACGGTGTGGCTCTCTTGGGATATCTTGAAGCAAAAGTACGCCGCACTCAAGATTGTATTGGCCGACTTTGGGGAGGACACGACCGAAGTAGATATCCTACAGCGCCTTGCAACGACAGCTGGGAGCCAGCATCCTGGCAAGTCACTCATCCGGCATGTCACGGACAACTTTCACTTTGACGGACCGAATGGGAGACACACATGCTTGGTTAACGACCCTGCCATGATGTCTCTTCGACTTGCAAAGGATACATCGTTCTGTAAACTCTTCCAGTTGCGGACAGCGCGAGCCATTGCGGCCCAGGTACTTCAGGCTGTGGCCTATGTTCACGACGGAGGCGTGGTGCATGGAGGTAAGACTGAAGCAGAACACGGAGTTTATGCAGATACTGACAAGATATAGACTTGCACCTGGACAACGTACTGTTGCAGCTCCCTGAACGCATTAGGCGCCTGTCTCCGGATCAGCTTCACCAACAGCACAGCCCGCCCGAAACGGTTCCCGTGACGCGACTCGACGGGGCTCCTCTGGACGACAACGCACCTCTTCATGCTGTACTTCCTGTTTGGCTAGGTCAAAAGAGCGAAGACGTGACTCTGGCCGACGCCAAGATCCTTCTTGGCGACTTTGGCGAATCCTATCTCCCTTGTAGCGAGAAGCGGCAATACTGCAACACACCAATCCGTTATCGCGCGCCCGAGGCTCATTTCCCAGACGCATGCATGCCACTCTCATTCAGCTCCGACGTCTGGAGCACGGGCTGTCTCATCTGGGGTCTTGTCGGACAGAGGCCGCTGTTTGATGCCTGGACGTTATCCGAAGATGAGATCCTCCAAGACCAGGTCGACCTGCTGGGCGAAATCCCACAGGAGTGGTCAACGTACGGGAGGAACCGAGCCGAGTACTGGGTCGACGACGATGAGATCGAGCTTTCGCCGGTGCCCCCCGTGAACGACAAGCCCGTGACCTGGGAGGAGAGACTGGAGCATGGTGTGCAGAAGGGAAGGCGTGACAACGGTATGGCGGAGATGTCGAATGAGGAGAAGGAGGCCTTTATTGAAATGATGAAGCGAATGATTGTGTTTCGCCCTGAGGATAGGGCCTCAGCAAAGGAGCTTTTGGAGTCACGATGGATGAAACAATGGGCGTTGCCGGAGCTCAGGAAGACTCACGGCCCTATGAATGGAGTTTAAGACGGGTATACCATTGAATCTAGCAAATATTGAATGAAATTTCTGTCGAATCTTACTATGAGAGCACATAATATTCATGCTCAACTGTACTGGGCTTCTCAAGTGGCTCTATCAGCTCAAACGAATTAACCCGCCAGGAACGGCCCCAAACGCTTGCAGCTCATATTTGTACCTCGGCAAAACTGACTAATGACGGGGTGAGAAGGGGTACCCCTTTGCGAGCACAGCATTCGTCTTGTTTGAGACCAAACAATCAGACGCAAGTCTGCCTTGGCCAGAAAACAGACGGAACTTACGCAAACCCGCAAAGTCAAGAGTTGGCACCTATCAGGTTACACGTAGCCCATCTTTGAATGATAAACAGCGTTTGCTTTCCCTACCGTGGCTACTGTTTTTACCAAACAAACTATTTGGATAGCAACAAACTTGCAGAGAGTAAAGGCTAGACGCAGCAACAAAGCCTGGCAAACACGGGTGTAAAGCCGCATTGAATGTTTCAGAGAGCTGCAAGTAAGCAGGTATATTTGACTGACGATTGGACAGAGGCCAACAAGATTGTCAGTGCTACCCGGTTTGTGGCAGCACAACTCGGCAAGGCAGACATGATAGATATCAACTCTTATATAAGCAACTTGGTAATAGTCGTCTTGGGATCAAGTATAAATGGGCTGGATGTGTCTGCCTTTTTGGGTTTCTTGGATTCTCTTCACACTCAGTCGTCTCAATTACTCTTATATATATTGGCCTACAGTTCTTCTTCGGCGGCCACTGAGCAACCAGTAGACCTGCCGTCCATACTTTGGGTGGCAATAATCAAGGAAGCAGAGCTCCGCGGACTTGAGACATTCCTATATATACCTATCATCCAACAGCTAAAGCATGGCCGGTCTTTGCCCTTCGGTCTCTGGGGCACACGGCACCAAGTGATCGGGCTTTTAGCCTGGCTGCTCGGAGGTCAGAGTGCTTGTCAAGGGATAACACGCGACCCTAAACCTCAACGCGAGAGATGCCATCGAACATCATCAACAAATCCTTGAGGACTTCTCAAAAAGTGGGGTGTGACTCAGAGGCAGTCAGGCATGCACGAGACAAGTTCGAACCATGATGTGCATCTTGGGTTGTCACACGTGGAGGATTTGATTCGACAGTCTAAGAATGGTGGTCTGAACTACCTATTCTACCAGACGAGAACTTACATGGTTGATAAAGGCTTCAGCGATACTACCGGATCAACACAGATCCAAGATGGATACAACCGTCCCGATCACCAACGAGGGACAAGAAGACACGGAAAAGAACGAGAGATGAGATGGAAGAGGATGAGACATGATAGGATATGATACGACATGATCCCATGGACACCATCTTGTATGAGCACAATATCAAAGTCAAATCAAGGTCTTGATTGCACCAACCCAAAGGTATGGTTCTCTTCTCGATCCGCCTAGATCGAAATCCTGCCAACTATTCACTCTAGTCTGCTCGCACCATCGTGTTTACGACTGCTCCGGTTAGGCTCTCACGAGGTACTCCAAGCAGCTCTGCCACTCGATCTTCTTCAGCAAGATCCTTCCTGCCACCAAAACCGCAGCAGCTAAGACATATACTACATTTTCTACTAGAGTAATGTCTCGGAACGAAAAGCTCTTCCGGTACAAGGATGAGCATTGCCCTACGGCGGAGACGAAACAAGGAGAAGAAAAAATAGCCAAGGCTGCTTTATATAAATCTGATCGCCAACGCTGGCGAAAAGTTTCAGTGTACTCCCTGGACTCTGTCAGAGAAAAGGAGATTCGTGTTGTGAAGAATGCTAATGACGCCGATGATATCAAGACGAAAGCAACGCCCCCGTCGACACCGAGCACCGGGAGGAACAGGCGAAGTCTGCGCGGGCTGATACCGAACGCCAGCAGCGTGGCAACAAGGTTCCTCAGTACATTATATATAAGGCGCAAGCGGGCAAAAAGTCGTCTGGTTGAGAAGCCTACCGAGACAACTTGAACATTTGGTTTCAGTCGAATGAACACGACAGACAGAGTCGAATGGATGAACCAACCCCGAGCCAACCCATAACCATCACCACTAGTATCTGCGAACAGAAGGAAAGAATGATAATCGTACTCTAAGAATAAATGGCTAAATCATCTTGCAAATGCTCGTCTAAGCGATCAATGTCTGCTCTTGTGCGGCAGTCATTCTTAATCTTACATGTAAACATCTACCAGTCCATGCCGTCATCATCATATCGAAACAGCCTCAGAATCGCCTTGGCAAGCTCCTCACCATCGTGCTCCAGATGCGCCGTCTCAGACGCCCGATCCGCATGATCCAAGTCCGTGATCCCGCCGCTGTCGATCCTCATCTGAATCTGCCTCTTGACCATGTCCTCGTCAAACGCCAGATGCGCCTGCGTCGTGAACAGCCTGTTTGCGATGTACAAGCCCTGGACGGCCGTGTGGTCACTCTTGCCCCAGACGTGCACGTCGGTGTCCGAGGGGAGCAGCCCGTTGGACGCCTCGGGCCGTGGTATCTCAAGGACCTGGTCCTGGTGCATCTGGTGAAGGTAGACTTGATCATCGTGCGTGCGGAAGAGGCGCTTGCCGACGGGAGTGAGGGTGATGGCGTTGTGGCCTAGTTCCCAATCGTCTGAGGGCGAGGGGCCAGCTTTGCCGCCGAGAAGACGTGCTAGCAGCTGGTGACCAAAGCAGACGCCGACAAAGTGGAAGTCGGGACGTTGTATCCAGAGGTCTAGACGTTTGACAGGTCAGTATCTGAGCATTGTGAAGGGATGAGTGAGACCTTACTCCTCAGGAGCTCTAGCAAGTCTAGGATCCATTGGTTGTCGGCGTACGCATCATACATGCTCCCGGTGATGAGAAGACCATCATACCGCTTAAACTCTTCAACCTTAGGCATGCGACCGTCCTCTTCAGTGACGACGAATTCCTGCTCCGTCTCGACGCCGAGGGGCGGATGATGGGCCTCGCCGGCCTTGCAGAAGTGAGAGTGCAGAACCTGGCCAAAGGAGCCTTTCTCGCTCTCAGTGTTGGGGTGAGGCTTGTCGGTCTCGAGGACAAAGACCCTGACGACGTCGGCGTCAATGGTGGGCTTATAGTGTTGAGTGGGTTTAGAGTGTTGAGCCATGGTGATATGTGTTTTGGAGTTTTTTTGTTTTTGTGTATGCTTGTAATGTGGACTCGCCAAAGCTTTATATCTCTCGCGTTTCCAACTGCCGACATCAAGTCAATCTGCCGAAAGGAGTGATAGCTCCTGACGAGCTGAAAATTCCTGGGTCGAGGCAGTTTTTGCCAGTCTTTTCCGTCCTTTTTCGTCCTGTCTTGACGTCAGACCAAGGGCTCGGGCACCCAGTCAAGCCATGATGACGGCAGCGGGTCGGGACAAAGTGGATTGGCATGAGTAATTATCATTAGTGTTGAACCCTGTGGTAGTGTCGAATCCCGTTGATCGGAGCGAGAGGGGGTTCGTTCCTGTAAATCAGGGGTGCATGGACAAGGAATCGTGATGAGGAAACCTGGGGATGCTTTTTATGTGGTAGTACTCCGTAGTGGCTCTGACAAGGATAGCTTTATCTTATCATCAATTAACTCTAAAACTGAGCTTAAAATCCATCACCAAGCTAAGAAATCACAAGTTCTCGCTCCTCACATCATCGACCCCCCAATAATACGTATTAATCTCAACACCCACAAATTCATCGCTGTATCTCCCCGTCTCCTCTCCATCCGTCGCCGCGCCCGCGCACACGAGCAGCGGCATAAAGTGCTCCCCTCCCCTCGGCGGGTGCATCGTGTCGGCGTAGGGGAACTTGCGCCAGCCTCGCAGCGCATCCCACCGCTCGTCCCGGCCAGTCTTGAGCGCCGCGTCCGTCAGTGCGCGGTTCCATGTGTCGGACACGCCGCGGAATTGGGCGCGCTGCGAGGGCCCCGCCATCATGAGCTGTCGCATCACCCCCAGGTTGTGGAAGCTCGCGAACCCGGACCCGATGACGGCCACGTTGCTGGCGCGCAGCTTGGCAAGCGCCGCGCCCATCCGGAGGTGCTCGTCCGGGTCCTCCGAGTCGAGCACCGACATTTGCACAATGGGCACGTCGGCTTTGGGGTTGACGAGGAGGAGAGGGATGAAGACCCCGTGGTCCCAGCCGCGCTCGTCGTCAAGCTCAGACTCGAGGCCCTCGGCTTTTAGTGCGTCGGCGATCTCGCGGGCGAGCTCGGGATGACCGGGAGCTGTGTATTTCAGCGCGTAGGACTCGCGAGGGAAGCCATAGTAGTCGTAGAGGAGCTTAGGTGATGCACCCGATGAGAGGGTGGGCTTGTCGGTGGACCAGTGTGCTGTGACGAGGACGATGGCACGCGGTTGGTCGGGAGTGCCGAGCTTGAGGAGCTTGGGGACGCGGGTCTTGAGGGAGTTGATGATGTCTGTGTGATTTGGGTCGCCGAGGACAGGCATGGGGCCTGTTGTATGAGAGTCAGCAAGAGTTTCATGAGATGCTGTCTGATAACTCACCTCCGCCGTGCGACAGCGCAATAACAGGTCCGACCTTGGACATGGCTGCACTCTGTATCTGTCTCTGGTAAGTCTTGGATAGTGTCACAGCGATGCTTCGTCTGGTTGCACCAAGCCAATTCCACATGGACTACAAGGTAAGTTTGAGAGTCTGTCCAAGATCTTGTCTATATCCTCCTCATCAACCATCGCGGGACCCTCGAGCTATTTATCCTCCATGATAGCGGCCATCATGGCTTGTGGAGCAAACCGCCCACTTCCCGTTTCAGTCGCGCATATCCGAAGCTGACCTGCTGTGTCGCCATTGGCTTGGTCATTTACCGCGCCCGAAGATCCACCGGCGCCGAGGGCATTTGTCATCGGCAAATGTTGACGGGATTCATTACTTTCGCTACCTTACTTTCACTATCCCATCAAGTCACAATATCACACGCAAGTCCATCTCTCATCTACGCAAATACAGCAACCTCATCCTTACCCGACCCAACCGCTTTGATCCTCGATCCAACCTCAAGTGGACTCCCCTCACTCACCATAAAGTGGCTTGTGTCATTCTTCGTCTTTGTGCTTGCCCCGAGGATCTTGTAGACGTTGCTGCTCACAAGATCAAGGGCTTCCTTCTCGCTCAATCGTCCGCCTCCGTTCTTGAATGCTGTCCCTGCCGCAAATCCCAGATCCCGAAGCTCCCAATCCTCGCGCAGTCCAATCGCCACTTGCACCCCGGCGTCAATGAGCGCATCGATAGTCGTGCCATTTGTCAGCGGCGCTCCTGTTAGAACTCGGCGTGAGTCCCAGCTTTCGCCCGTCGACTGCAGCGGTGACAGGATGACGCCAACCTTGGCCTCTGCCAACTCCTTGGCCACCAAGTGAGACTCGGCACCTCCAATAATGGCCAACGAAATACGCTTGGCCCTTCTTGTTAAACCATGCCTCGAAAGTGTCTCGTCAATCTCTGACTTGATCCTCAGCGCCGTGGCAATCCCGTCAGCGCCATTGATGGTCAGCGCTAGAACTCGCTTCCCGTTGACTACATCCCGGAGGTACGCCTCCTCCGAGAACCAGTTCATGCTTGGTTCCGAGGAAGTTGCGGCAGCGAACAGCTTGGCCCTCAGAGCTCCAAAAGCGGCCGAGTAGCTCGTCACTGAACGGATGTTTACATCGAGGGTGTAGTGGATTGCCAAATCAGAGGCAAAGACGGCTCCCTCGTCCACACTGGTCAATGCCGATGTTACGAAGCCGACGCTGGTGCCAAAGTGTGTCGCACCGCCCGAAAATGTAGGCGCCGAGATTGCCCTGGTGACTCCGTATCTGGCGGCAACGTGGAGCTTCTTCGTATCGAGTTGGAGGCCATCAACCGCCCTGGAGAACACCAATGGATTGGGCCCATTATCAGTCGTAACCTCTGCATCAATTGCGTTGAGACCGAGCGTGCCAGCTGCCGCGGTAAATGCCCGTGTCAGATACCCATTCTTGAGAGCGATGGTCTTCGCACCAGAGGCGGTTGCTCTGTTAAACTCGTCATGGCAGGTACCGATGCAAGAGATTTTACCCTTTGAGACAACCACGTCGTATGATTGATCGTCAGACTCATAAGTCTTGTCGTCCTCGAGAAAGACCTTGGTGACACCCGTAAAGAGCACATGTTGAAGCTTGACCGGCTCATCGACGATCTCATCAAGTTTCGCAGGCGTCGTCGAGATCTCTGCCGATTTCGGCAGCTCAACAGGATTCTCGAACTGCGCTGTGCCGTCGATCCAAACTTGTACAGGAGTTGCACCCACACTTAGGGGATCACTATCCCAGACAGCTATGTCGGCATCAAAGCCAGGCTTGACCTTTCCGAGGCGCTGCCCAAGGCCGAGCAGATCAGCCGGAGCAGATGTCACACCTGCCAGAGCAGCATGATAAGGGAGACCATAATGATGTGCTTTGGCGGCCTCGAAAAGAACATGCTGGGCATTGAGGACAGGGTTGTCGCTCACATACACGGTGGTGAGGTTGTTCTCGTAGAGGATCTTTCCAGCGTACTCTGAGCCGATATACGCCTCTGTCTTGTAGAACATGTTGTCGGCAAATAGGGCTGATGCAGGAGGGCGTCCTCCCCAAGTTCTCTTCAGGATCTGTGCTGCTTGTCAGCGGGATGTCTCCATGTTGCCGCGACGTGTGCTTACCTCTGGCACCAAGTAGGTCTGGTGAGCATGGTGGAAGGCTCGCACGGCAAACTTGAACTCATTGGTATGATCCACCATGGCCTCCAAGTCAGGAACAGTGTAGCAGTGTGTGTTGATGTGGACCTGTCCGCGGAGGGCAGCACCCAGAGCCTCCCAGGCAATCTCTTGAGGCAGGTACTCGCTCACAGCTTCGATGCCCTCGGACTCGGCCTTGCCACACCAGTCATCCTGCTTTTGCACCAGCTCCCTTGCCTGCTCAAAGGCGTGACGGAATTCGTAGCTCTCACCCATGCGACTGAAGGGTCCTGATCCAATTCGACCATAGACGCGCTTGGGGTTCTCGCCGCAGGCCATCTTCATGTATCGCCAGTTGCGGTCTGGATCAGCCAGCAGATCCTCTGCGCTGATTTCCTTGCGCCCATCTGGTTTTCCTACAGCATGCTTGATGACATATGCTTCTCCACCAATATTGTTCCCAGAGCCAGGCAACACCAGAGAGGTTGTCACGCCGCCTGATTTGATGACCTGAATCTGGGGATCAAAGGGGAATAAGGCGTCAATGGCGCGAGCCCAGGGCGTGATGTCATTCGACAACTCATTCCCATCTGAGTTTCCGTCTAGAGAGGGTAAAGGGTACACGCCGGCATGACTATGCATGTCGATGATGCCGCTTGTTAGCCGTCGACCGCGAGCGTCGAATGTGATGGTATCATCAGGTAGTGATGCGGGCCGTATGTCTTTCTCGACGCGTTTGATGAGGCCGTGTTCGACAAAGACATCACCAGACACCCACTTCCAGCCCTTTCCAGCCCTGGCATCTTCTTCGCTGGTACCCGTTGCGGGCTCACCGACCCAGATTGTTGCGTTCTTGATCAGTGTGGGCTTGCCGCCCTTGATGTATCGAGCGTTCTTGTCACGACCAAGGCCGGGCGGGTCCTCGGGTTTGGCCCGAAGCTTCTTGCACGTCTTGAGATCCTCGTTGAGCTTATTCACAGAAAGCTTGACACCTTGGCGCGGTCCTATCTGCCGCCATTGCGCAAAGACGATAAAGGCAAGGCATGCGAGAGCAAAGATCTTTAGAGCGCGTGAGCGACGTAGAGTCCGTCGTCCTCGCAGAGAGCTGGGATGGACGCCAGCAGGCGGAGGTAACGAGAGGGAGCTGTAAGGCGGGAGACCAGCCTTTTCATCCATAGTCGTTGTTCTGGACCGAAATATGGTCGAAAAGGGTGCTATTAAAGAGGAAGAAGAGAGGAAAACAGCCACGAGGGGAGGGCAGGAGATATGAGCCCGTTCCCTTAAGTGGAAGGTTGACGTTGATAGTGATTGGGCTCCACTATGGCGAGCTAATCGGCAAGAGCTCCAGCAGGGGCCGCCTAGAGCTTAGCGGACGCAGGGGAGATGCGGGGAACTGGCGATCTGAGTCTTGAGGTGAGCTGTGCAATAGTGCCAAATAGATACCGGTATGCATAGGCATTAACTATGGAAAGTCTGATGAAATTCATAAGTAAAGGATTATGTATTATTTTCTACGATAACTATGATTTTGTTGGTATCTTGGAGATGTAGTACTATTAGTCTTGCAAGCAGTTGAGTGCTTCGAGGAGTGAGGCTACTGTTACTAGTCAGAGACAATAGCTGTCATGTATACATCATAGACCATTCTATAAGCCTTTTGATATACCAAAAGCTCGCAGATAAATTCCCTACCAACTAGCTTATCATATTCATAACTCGTGTTGTTGTCTTGTGCATCATGAGCTCTCAACACCATAATGATATCATGACCCCGCCCGTTCTGACACCCGTAGTATGAATTGAATGTTTTCGGCCTGTCGGTGGGATAAAGACGGGGTCATGGAATATGTTGTGTCAGCTTTTGAAAACATGCCTCAAGTAATGAAGCACTGCGCTTTCGTAACTGACTGGAGAC
>JAJODA010001359.1:0-38464 GCA_021730345.1 Fusarium cicatricum | reverse complement strand
CTGACACAGGATCCAGCAAAGTCCAAGATGTGCACTTCTCCTTGTCGCCTTGTCGAGCCGTGAACGAACCCCCCACAGCAGTTGCGCTGGGTTTGCGACTTGGTCAGTGAGGGATCACTTCCGGCATCCGCGACGTCCTTCGGGCAGACTGGAAGTGGATATAATGGGGACATTTCCAGGAACAGGCACCCATCGCGTTTCTCGGAAGGGGAAGCCTCTGCCAGGGTCGTAACGTAGCCCAAACGATCATGACGAGGCCCTCGGATGCTTCTTCCAGCGGTGCCAGCTGGAGTTACGTGTATTGCGGACTCTGGTTAGGTAGGCAACGCATGTTTCGAATCGAGAGGGGTGAGTATTGGAAGCCTCATTTCCTGAGTTCTTCCATGCATGAGTAATTCTTTTGGTTTTATCCGAGGCACTGCGTCTATGCTTGGTCGGGACGTTGTTGAATGCTGATGCAGAGTGTAAGAGATAAGCGCGTAGACGCTGGAGCGCGAAGCGCAGGCGAAGAATAGCCCGGCTTTTGAACCACCTTGGACGTGTCCAAGGTCAATAGCGGCTCTGCCTTAGGTTGCCCACCAGTGGCTAGCTATGAGTTGCTCTGCTTGTGCTATTGAACCTGGGACACAAACATCAACTGAAGTGCATCGCTTGTTTAATGCATCGTTCTCTCGTTCCCCCGCATGCTCTGTCTCCTACACGTGGTTATCACTGGTGGATGCCATCCATCCATTGGCTGGTCCCGCAATGGATTAGGTTGCTTTGTTGGCGCCGAACCCGACTGCTTCAGACCTAACCCTTGCCCTGAAAAGAGCCCTGCCCTGAGTGGTCTACCGAGCCCCTTGGATTTTATGGTGAACGAACCCTGATCTGATCTGATAACTACTGGCCCCTCGGTCAATGCGTTGCTGGTCTGACTTGGGAATGATCTGGTGTTTCTGTTGGGCTTTGTCCTGGCCTGACCTGAATGCATGGATGGAAATTTTCAATTCTCAATTGGCAATGATTGACTTTGACTGCGGTCCTGATTTGGTGAAACACTACGAGACCCTTCTTTTGCCAACTTTTTTTTGTTGTTCGTGTTGAATGATGAATGGACAACCACTGAGTTTTGATACCGAAGCAAGAATTTCCCAATCAAGTTTTTAACAGTTTTCATTGATTAGCAATAATAAGAATACATGTTTTCTCGGAGTTACATACTCTATTTTCTCGCATTCATTTATAACATTGTCCTTCATCCCAACTCTCATATGCCAGACTGCCGTCTGGTGCACATGCTTGTTCCCCTCGCTACGTACCTGGTAGAAACCCGTGCCCCGGAAAGTCCCAAATGGCTTAGGTGCATATCCCCTCGACTTGGCTTTTCTATACTCACACCCAGGACGTCGTGCTTGATACCCGCCCAGTGTGGCAAAGCTTGTCAGCTGGGGCCGTGCCATGGTCTGCCACCATTTCGATCACTTCTGGCGCCGCTCCTCCATCTGCTCCTGTTTGGACACAAGCCTCCAGCGGCACGAAATTTAGCTGCCACCGCAATTTTAACCTCGGGGCACGCCTACTGCTCTGTAAGGTAAGACTGGTTTGGCTGGCGCTGCTGGCTGTTAACCTCACTCAATACTCTCGAGGTTAATAGGGGGCAATATGGGAGAAGCTTGGCCAAGGAGGATGCTCTCAATCGTCGGTTCACGATGCCTATCGCGAGTTGGTCCCTTTGAAAATGCGCAATGCACTGTGCTCCTCTCACTGGCAACCTTCAGTTTGTTCAGGTTCTCACGTAAGGCAAAGAAAGCATGGAAGTGTGTGGGCGACCTGAAGGCAAGAGGTTACGTCCACCTACTGCCCTATTGTGCAGCGTCTTTCAGTGGCTCGCAGCGGAGAGGGTGCGCTGATTACACTGCTTCTTACGCGGCACTTACATATAGCATAGCATATCAACTGCACCTCTATCACTCTTGATCAGGGGTTACAAGACACCCGACGTTCAGCTGGTGCAGCACTTACCCCTCAAAATGCTAGACAGTTATCGACCTAGCGGACAAATCTATCACGTCTGGTTCTTACCACACTGGGCGATTGACCGGTCACAAGCTCACTCACCTGACCTACCGCACCTTCCGTTGAGTTGTGTGCCCGGACTTCAGGGTCACATGTAGCGTTAGGGTGTCTTTGGGAAGGATCCTGCTACTGTATTTCAGGTGGCTGGCTCCTTCCTATCGTGTAGAGTAACTTTATCGTGGCAGGAGGTGCGACCAAGAGCAGGACTTGCCTGATTTGTTCATTGTCAGCTTGTCGGAACTCGTCAGAAATTATCCGTATCAGATCGTGGATCCTGTCCGTCCATTCCACCATCTTCGCAACCTAAAAGAAAATCCATGACGATAAACACCTTACCCGAAATAAACACGGCAACAAGGCTGAGTTTAGTCATTGGGAGTACAGTACCACCAGCCGTTCCTGACTATCTCCCTCGGAACCCTTCCATGTTCAGATAGGCACTCGGCGATCGTCTTGGGTCTTGACCCTAGGTATCGGGATAATTCTGCCAATAGCAAGCACCATTTCCTTCCTTCAATGCCAATCTTCCGATGTCCGATTGCAACACGTGGAGCCAACGCTTGGATTGACAAGATGAGACAGCGCCTTTTTCGTTTCTTTTCTTTTGACAATCACTCTCGAATCGTCATTGAGCGCTGCGAGGGGCACGTTTGAGGCTTGGGACGAAACCGACGTCATAGACATTGTGCCCTGTTCCTTGTCCCTGATCTTTTTTTGTTCCTGGGCTAATATCTTCTTCCTTCAACTTTTTTTCTTCTTTTCTTTTAGCCAACGCTTCAATGACGCAATCGTGACATCGAAGCAACCTCTGCGAAGCAACCTCTGGGGGCTGGCTCTGTTCTGGGTCGTCAGAACTGGTGTGAGAATAAGAGAGATGCTTGCGGAAAAGACTGCATCAAGTTGGAATTCCCAGGCTGCCAGGACAAGCCCACAAAGGGCCGCATTGGGGTGATGCTCGTCAAGGCCAATCAGCTTCTTGTCCACTTCCTCCACACTGCTGCAATCTCGATCGTCTGATCCTTGATTGATGGAGATGGAGCGGGACGAAGACTGGTTGTCTTTGCAATTCTGCTGGGGGCTTGAGACATTGGTCCGAGACAGGCGACAGTGGCGGAACAAATTGTTAGAGAGTGCTTCCATTCTTTTCCCACAGAATTTATTCTTCAACCCCCCGATATCTCGCATCACCGGCGCATGCAGTGGGCTCACGGCCGGCGATCCGGGGTGCGCCGCCTCCACGCTGGGATCCTGACAGCACCAACAGAAAAATGCCGCCGCTTCAAAGGCCCGCCAACCGACAGCAGCACTCTGCTTCTTCGAGTTTGGTTCCGGCCCAGAAGACGTACTGGTTCTAGTCAGATGAATGACAGTTGGGGCCGGGTGGATTCACTGCTGAGAGGCTTCTCTGACCAGAAACACACGAGGTCCACCATCCTGTCACGCACCAGGACCCAGCAAATTTGTCACCAACAGTGGCTTTGGGATTGTCAGTGATGGTTTCGGGGGCAGCTTGAATAATTATTCGGTGACTCTGTCGTCACGATGAGCAAACCCCCAATTGCCGACAACAAGCTCAGGTATCAATTGTTCGGCCATCCCGACTGAGCCGGCCCGTCCGCTTCTGCACGGGCTTGACACGGATTGCGGCGGTCAAAGGCGGAGGGACAACTGGCCATTCCGGCATCTGACTCCGTATCACCGGCAAATATTAGACCGCGCACAGCCAGAGATACACGACGGTATCCCGCCATTTGCTTCTCATCCTCGCAAAAGGCTTCCCCGCTTCGCTGAATCACCCCCTCAATGTTACGAAGCTGTGTTGTCTCACAGCTTGTCAATACTGTACACATGTCCAATTTAGTAACTTACAGTGGCACTGCAGGCGGGACTGTCACGTCCCGCAGCAGGTACAGGCACAGGGGGTGTGCTTTGCTATCCCAGCATGGATCCTGGTACTGATGCCTCTCATCTTGGTGACCATGAGCACACAAGTTGTCCCGAGTTGAAGCTTTCCATTCACGCAGCAGGGGTCTCCTACTATTGTGTCTGGATACCGTAGGGTAAGAAGAAGCTGATGGCATAATTGAGTCACTGCATATGGTGTTTCGGTACCTGCATGAGTACCATCCAGCCTGTTCCACGTGCAGTCATCTCATTGCTCCTTATCGTCCAAGGCAGTTCAAGCCAATGCTATCAAGAGTTGGGGTTTCAAGAGCACCTTGATCTGATATGTCGACCCCCGAGATGAGCAGTGCTTGTCGGCTCAGACAATTGAGAGCATGGGACAAAGGAATGTTGGGACCCTACCACGACGACAGGCCTAGAGGCCCTGCAGCGGATAACAGGACGGAACTGATTGCTTGTCTGGGTGGCTTCTATCTTGCAAGCTGGAATACTGCTGTCGGGCCATTTGCTAAGACAACAAAATGACCGTTGCCACATGTCCAGGGCTAGGGCTAACAGCAAGCCAGGCGGCTCAGCCCTCATTCAATTGATAGTCCTTGGCATTTGACATCTATCTCTGACCGTATCCTGGCTTGGAATCGTTCTGGAGTAACTTATCCGAGATTCATGTCCGATGTCGGATGTTGTGTCGATACAGGAATTGATAAGAAGTTATCACACAACTAACATTATGACCTTTATAGAGATAGGGTGGTTCAAGAAGTGCCACATCCAGACGGCGAACTCTGTTACATCGAGGCTCAAGCCTTCATATGTACTATGGATGAAGAATACCGATCATCTCATTAAGGTTGCTCGTTCTACCCCCCATGCCCTGGCAATTCTCCAACTTGATAGACGTCGATCCAGATCAATTGACCCAGGATAGCTGCTGAACGGCAGTCAGTTATTAGACGCATGGGCTGAAAGGACATGGAGTCGCAGCAAGATCTACAGCCTAGTTCATGTACCCCAGACTGAGCACGCCCACTGGCTGGGGGGGGTTCTTTGGCGGGCGCTGCGCGTTTCTCATGTACAAATCCGTTGACACACGAAAAACGGATTGGAGATAGCAACGAGGCCGTGTTGCGATAGAGGCAGAGACATTATGGCCCGCCCGGACACAAGGATCCCCCACGCACCGAGTGGCGTCGATATTCATCTTGTCCAAGAGCAGAGGAAGATAAAGTCATGTTTTTGAACTTGGAGCTTACAATTGCATTGGATCACCAGTCTTAGTGATACTTTTGATTATCTACCTACCTCAAAGAAGCTTATCTATCGCAAACCCACCTCGACGCCATAACATAACAATGGCCCCTGATCAGGATGTATACCGCAGAGTCGGCCGCGGCGGCGCAGGTAACTACTACGCCGCTACAAAGGCCGACGATGCATCCAGAGTAAGCAGCGCGCTCGTCTAACCTGGTCTCAACTTACAAAACCCCCGCGCAGGACCTCGAGGCCCAGGACCTAGCCACAACGCCGGCCCCTCCTCCGGACCGCGCATCCGCCCAGGTCCCCGCCCGGGCCGGTCGCGGCGGCGCGGGCAACTACGTCGACCCGGCGGACCTGCCAAACGCGCGCGAGCAGTCCGAGATGGCGGACAAGACGGCGGCGGCGGTGAGCGCGAGCCTCAAGAGGAACCAGCACCAGCGCGGGGGGCTGGCGGGCCGCGGGGGTGCGGGCAACTGGAAGGCGGACGATGAGCAGGCGAGGGAGGAGGAGAGGTTGAGGGGAGAAGAAGTAGAGAGGAAGGCCAAGGAGGCGGTTGAGAAGGGTTTGAAGATGCCGGAGAGGGTGCATCATGGGCAGGAGAGGCGTGAGGCTTGAGGGATGCATAAGAGATAGGTGGCTCTTATTCTGTCTCTGTATAACGATACCCATCGAGAAGAAATAGACGTTGAGCCTCTCAAGCAAGCAGACAGCAAAGTATGAATACAATCATAACGGTCATTCTCATTGTTGTCGTTTCCTAACATGACATGCAATGCGGAACCCATCACCCAATCCCGCAAAGCTCAGATCTCCCTTCTTTATCTTCCAAAATCTACAGGAATGCTGCGCTACCAAACGCCTTGGGGACATCAAACTCCCTCGCCATCCTGAGCACCGCTGCCGTGAGCTCATCTTCGACCGTCGCCTCCTCGCCCGGCGCCGGCAGCTCAAACAGATCGTAGTCGGGGTCGCACTCGGTGCCCGCAGGCGGAAGAGTGCCGTTTTGGAAGTAGGCCCTGACGTGGCCGGCGGTGCATGTCGACGGTGCAGCGGCGGAGCAATGCTGGGAGGATGATGAGCAAAAGGGAGAGTTGATCCACGCCAATGGAGAGCAGACTTACCCCGTACGAGTTCTGCCTGAGAACGACGGAACTTGGAAACTTGGCCGAGTTGTTGAAGGCGCTCTGCAAGGGCGTGACGTTGTCGGCCATATTGCCGATGAAAAGGATCGGATGCGCGGTGTCGCCCTTGAAATCCTCTGTTCGGCGTATTAGTACCTCGCTCATCAGAGAAACAACACCATCAGGTACAGCAGCTCACCATCAGAGATGCGCCACTTTGGCCTCACTTTCCTCCCGACGCAGGCGAGTCGAAAGTTGATATTCACCGCACCCGCCCACCGACTGACGCCCCGGATCTTTGCGAGATACGCCTCAAAGTCCTGAGGAGAGTCCATCATGGCCCCAGCATCCGCGCACGTAATAGCCGGAAACGCATCAAGTCCCATGGGCGTCTCGAGCGGCATCGTCGCAGGCGTGTCGTCCAGCGAGCACAGCTTGCCCGACTCGAGGCCCTCGCCACCGCCCTTGCGCAGCATGTCATAGAAGGGCGCCCCGTCGCCACGCTCCAGGCCGGCGTATACCTCTGCGAGGCGGGAAAAGGTCTTGAGGGGGCTGTAGATGGCGGTTTGGGTGAGGCGCTGGATGTGAGAGTAGGTGATTAGCTGGGGGAGCTCAGGACCTGAAGGGTGAGACCAGGCCGGTATGAGGACGGGGGATCCCTTGAGGGTAGAGAGAAGGTCGCTGCGGCGTTGTTGGACGGCTTGGGGTGTATCCGCATAGAAAGCACACTTGCTAGGGCCGACTTTGTGGCAGGATTTGTCAAAGGCATCGAAGATCATGTCAGTGTCAGTGAGAAAGTTGACGTGATCCAGGTTAAACCAGTCATGATAGTCGACGTTTCCTACACGAGCGTTTAAGTCCAGGATCAGGCATGGCCATGGAACTTTAACTCACCATCGCTGACAAGCCTCTCAACTCGCTCAGGATACATGCCAGCAAATACGCCGCCGAGGACGGTTCCGTAGCTGAAGCCCCAGTAGCGGAGCTTCTCGTGGCCCGTCTTTTCCAGAATCTCGAGCATGTCTCTGGCTATAGAGGCGGTGCTGATATGGCGCATGGTGCCTGTCTCCTCCATGGCTGTTTCGCAGACACCGGAGTAAGCCGAAGCGCGGGCGTAAGCATCGTATATGAGACCTGGTCGCTCGTCGGCGACGGGTGTGTCTTGCAGGGTCCAGAGCTTGCGCTTCTGAGATGAGCCCCAGCACTCGACGCGAGGGGTAGAGACGCCGACTGGAAGGGACATTTTGAGTCTGTGTACTAAATAGGCACACGAGCTATGGTCTTACCTCCTCGAGGGTCGAAACTAATGATATCCTAAAAGGTGTTAACAAGACGTTTGACAAGTAAACTCGGAGTAGAGAACTCACATGGTTATCACCAACAATTGTCTGTATCATCTGACCCTGTCTCTGAAGGAATCTCACTCCAGACCCGCCGGGGCCCTGATTCAATCAGTTACACAAGTATCCTAGTATAAACGGAAGCAGCATACTAACACCGGGGTTGATGAAGACTGGAGCAAAGTGCTTGTCCTTGGACTTTGCCGCCAACTTCATAACTCCTAGGACAACACGCTCGTCGTCTGAAGGATCAAGCCAGTCCATGGGAACCTAGACTTTGAAGGTTACCAATAGCCACGGAAAAGCAGGGGGGCCTTATAGCTCACGTCGAGTCTCGCACACTCGAACTCATCATAGCACGGCTCCCACTCAAGGTTCTTGTTTGGCTGAATCTAGCATTGCGTACCAGTTAGCGATAGCCCAACCCAATTACCATGATAGATTGAAGTTTGGCGTTGGGAAAAGACTTACATCTTTCCAACTCCACGGTTCAGACTCAAGGTCCCGGTCAATCTCATCTGGTGCTGGATGAGGACGCCGATGGAAGAAAGTGACTAGAGCAACAGCCGCCAAGAGACCCAATACCGTGGCAAAACTCGACCTGCGAGGCCGCTCAGGGCATTCTCGTAATAGAGGCCTTGCCTCTGCTGCTGTCTTTTCACTCATGACAAGAAGGTGTTTATCTCTCAACAATGGTGGATAACCGCGGGTCAAAAGAAACGGGAGAAAAAGCAAACAAAATGCACCAGATCTAGCTGCACCTTCTGGGCGCTTAGTAGCGCAAATGTGTTTAATAACAGGACAGAGATGATGTAAATGAAGAGGAGAAAACAGACACTAGACGGTTGAGAAACAAGAAGGAACGTTGCCTCGCTAGTTTTCACCAGTAAGAGTGAGACATGCAGGGAAACTGATAAGCCCAGCTCAGCTCAGCTCAGCCGCGGAACGTGAGAAATAACCTACTCCGTCAGTTCCGTACACAGAACAAACATGCTGTGCCGCTCGCAGATCTTTGGATGGGAAGTGGGGGAAACGTCCTATCACAAGGCGGGAGATTCCAATTGCCTAGTTGGGGATGGGGGAGGGAATCAAGCAGGTGAAGGAAAACATAGCTGCTTAATTAGATTTTATAATACTTATAGAATCTCTAAAGGTTAGCTAAAGTATAGTAAATTATATTATAATAACACTAAATATTAAATCAACTTTATAATAAATATCTTTAAAAAAAAATTATAAATCCCTTACCTATGTCTTAAAGCAGTTAAAGCGAGCGGGCTGGCTATGTTTTCTTTCACTACCTAGCTTAGGAATCAATCATTGAGGCGAAACCAACGGGAAGAGTCATGATCGCGGATCATGGGGCCTTCTTTCTTCTCATCGTTCCTTGGTGTTTCCCTGCATCAACAAATTCGATCTTCTGATCTTCTTTGATCCTCGCAGCCTAACCATCTCTTGTCCAATCATCACCACTCACTCGCTGTTAAAGCTCCGGCCTCTTCTGCTGGTGTTCCTACTAGAGATACAGTCAAGTACACACCAAATGTTGTCAAGATGTTGAGAGAACGCAATGGTTCGTCAAACAATACCTTGAATGATGAACCCTTTTGTATTCGTGACGAAAAAGCTCCTTCTCTCTATGTAGTATCCCAACGCCGTGGTATGCCTTCGAAGCAAAAACACCCATAACGCCCGTCTGGCATGCCTCTCCGTGGCCGCAGACATGTACAACTTTTTTGCTAGATCCCCTCCCATCCTGGAGTCGCTCAGTCGGCGTCCATGTCCATGTCGTCCACATCCACCTCGTCATCCTCGTCGTCGTCGTCGTCAGAGCCCTCCTCAAGACCACTCTCGTCCACATCCTCATCGTCGTCGTCGTCAACCTCGAGCGCAATCGCAACCTTCTTCTTCTCGCCGCCAAAGGCCTTGACCTTTTCGCGATCAGGCTCCATCTCCTCAATCTCCTGCTCCGACATGCCCAGCTCGAGCAGGCGCTTCTTCTCGCTGCCGCGAAGGCGGGGCAGCAGGTGCTCGTTCTCGGCCACCAACTTGCGCGCCGTCGCCAGCTCGCGCTCGCGCTTGCCGGCCATGCGCTTCTTGTAGAAGACGCGCTCGCGGCGGGAACGGATCTCGGACACGCGCTCCATGGCCTTGAGGGTCTTGGCCATGAGGTCTCGGTCGTAGCGGACGGGGACGTTGCGACGGACGGCGAACTGCAGAGTCGAGTCGACCGTCATCTCCTTGCCCGCGGCCTTGCGGAAGGCCTTGGTCCACTTGAGCTTGCGAGGGTTACGCTTCATCTTGAACTGTAGGCATTGTCAGCGGTGTGCGTCTCGCAACGTTGGCTCTGCGGGCTGTAGACATACGTTCTTGTGGCATTTGCTGCGGCAGAATCGAAAGACTCGGGCATCGTTGCGAACAAAGGTGATACCCTTGCTGGGGTATGCAGGGCGACTGCAGAAATAACAGGTCTCGATTCTGAAGCAATTCGTTAGTAAATCATCGACCACCCAGCAAAGTAAAAGCGAAGAGCTCCATGTGGTAAATGCCTGCCTCGTGGAAGCGCGAATTGCACAAATACAGCCTCCGTCGAGTCAAGCATCTAGAATAGAAGCCCTTTGCATCCAATAACTCACCTCATCTTGCTTCCGTGGCGGTCTTCAAGACCAAAACAAGTTCAATTCAACTTCCCGCCCCGCTGGTGATACCGTACTTTTCCCTGCCTCTCAAGAAATTTTTGTTCGGCCACCTACTCATTGTGGGGCAGTCCGCTTATCGATAGGAACCTGGAGAAACTTACTTCCGTCGCCCTCCGGTCCGCGCCGGTAGGTTCTGGAAAACTTCAGCTCCCCCGATTTGCCGCCCGGATCGGCATCTTCCCCCATATCATTGCAAAACCTCATCCCCGTCCTCGCAATCCGACTCCGATATCACCATGGCTTCTGTAATGGCTATTGGCGCCGGCGCTGCCGTCGCTGCTTTTCTCGTATGTTGACAACGGTCGCTTGGGTTATGAGCGCCAACCCTAACCACTTTCGCAGGGCCGAGCTGGACTCGTCGCATGGCGACGCTCGCGCGGAGGCGTTGGAGCAATGGGCAAGGCCTTTTACAAGGGCGGCTTTGAGCCCAAGATGAACAAGAAGGAGGCTTCTCTCATTCTGTCCCTCAAGTTAGTCTCTCCCGAACCATAAGTTTCAGCAACTCAATGCGCTAACGTCCCTCGGCAGCGAGCGCAGCATCACCAAGGACAAGGTCCGCAAGGCTCACCGGAAGCTCATGCTCCTCAACCACCCCGATCGAGGCGGCAGCCCATACCTAGCAACCAAGGTCAACGAGGCGAAGGAGTTTATGGACAAAAACGTCAATTAGGCATGTCGATGTCACGATCTCAAACAGTACCTGTCCAAGTCCCCAGCATTCGGATCTGCGCCATGTCACTCCTGACACCGGGGCGACACGAATTACAGTCAACGGCTGGAACTCGACGAGGATGTATCACTACTTGTGTATAATGTACACTACCTGTTTCCATAGCGATGGCGTTTGTTGGTTTATGAGGAGCTCCTTGGAGCCAGGTGATGGGAAAAGCCGTCGTTGAGCTATCTAGGCTGAATGTTGTATGAATACAGGGCGCCAACGGCCTATTCTCTTCTCACTCTCTGCTTTGTCCTTGTCTCGAGGGTATCTCTCGCTTTCAATGTTCTTTGTTTCACTGGCTCTCATTCAACCTCGTTGAGCATCTCGCTCTTCTCGTCTTCTTCCTCCCGAATTTGTTCGATAGCAATGCCAAGCATGGCACAGAGCGTGTAATAAGCATCGTTGCCCGCGTTGTGGAGGTTCTTGCTCGAAAAGCCAAGTTCAGTGAGGACACTGCTGAGCCCTCGTCCATTGGTCGAGTCGCGCCATGCTTGGTGGATGTCCTTGGTGTCGACTGGATCAACGAGGTTTGTAAGGATCATCAGATCTACGCCGAAGCTTCGAAGATACTTGATATCTTGGTTGATGTCGTGGCCCACGATGACGATCTTCCGAGAATCGGTGATGTACGGATCCAGGACTGCCATGATGGCCTCTCTGGTCTCCGCTTCGCGCGGAAATGTGCTTTCCCTAGACGATGGTCAGTGTTTGAGTCTCTGGAGGTGGAAACATGTCCTTACCCAAAGTTGAACGCATCAGGGCACCCATTGACAAACTGATGGTTTCTCAAGCCCGCATACTCCCACACTCGAAGGTGATGGGCTTTGATCATCGGCCACCAACCACGTCCAGCTACTCCAGGAGCGACACCCTTAATGTCCCTCGTATCAAGAATGGCGAAGCCAATTTCCGAGATAGGGTTCGGGGCTCTTTCGATCGCCTCAACGTCGACACAGATGAAGACAACATCATGCCCCTCGGGGTTTCCTTTGAGACCGAGATAACCTTGTGTGTTTCTCAACATCTGATCCCGCTGGCGTTTCTTCATGGCTGCCTTCTCCGGATTACCCTTCTTCTGGATGAAGCCGGACTTAACGACTCGGTACTTGGTTCTCCAGGCCAGCTGCAGTGCTTTTCCAGCTGCTTCAAAGTCCTTAATATCGTCTGGGTCGATGCTAGGCCAGGGCCTGGCGTCGAGTGAGGTTGGGTCCTCAGACCGTCTGAGATACCGAGGTCGAGGTGTGCCGCCTTCACCAAACTGCATGTTGAACTTGTCGGTGTTAAAGCCCGCTGGAATTCTGAGCGAGGTTCCAAGTTCAGCGTTGATCTCTTCGAGGAAAACCTCAAATTGAGCAGACGGAATCAAAAGGTAAGGGTCCCGAGCGGGCTCCTTAGGATCATGAAGGTAGAAGCTGGGCTTGTTAGCATAAGACATAATTCACGACGGGGATACTTACAAATCCCAGGTTCGCCCCGACAGGATCTCGGTAAAGTACGGTTTGGCCTATGAATATGTGAGCTGCCAGAGCATCATCGAAACGACTCTTGAGAACTCACTCGAGGTCGGTTTGCCTTGCCGATGAAGCGCTCAGGATAAGACACCATAACCTTTAGTGGGCAAAACTTGAAACTCTTATCGAGTGGCTCTCCAACGCGGAACGAGGAACAGTCGAATGCTTTTGCTTTTCTCGTCGCCATTCCTGGATCCTGCGCAGCAGAAGCAGCAGCTTCGGTATGGTGCTGAGAAGATTGCTGCCGGGCAATCTCACCAGCCTCCAGAAGCCAATCGTCGCTTAGGACGACGCCATAGCTGTTGTCAAAATCTGCATCAGATTGCTGGTTCGTTGCGATATTGTCTTCTTCAACATCATCGTCTTCGTTGTCGACGAGCTTCACCCCTTGGCCCAGAAGAAGCTGGAGCTTCTCCAGGCGCGCGTCGAGATCAGACATGTCTTAGGATGCAGCCGATGAGTCGGGTTGTGCAGGTGTTGAGGAAAATGTAGAGGGTATGAGAAATATCAAAGAAAAGAGGCTATGTTGTTCTTTGTAGTTGGGGATGGAGGCACAAGACTGAGTGCTGTGGATGAAGATGGAGAAGGGAGCTTCAACAAGGGCAGGTGCAGCACAAAGCGGGTTTTGAGAGGTTTGAGGCTGATGCGCACTGGCAACACAAAAGTCAAGGCAAGTGACATTCTTTTCTCATTCGTCTAGCAAATAAATATGATGAATCACTGCCACTGGCAAACAATTATATATGCAATATATACATTGACCAGTTGTTTGGCTTGCACTGCGGGAGCGGATGCCTGCTGTCGATTCTGCGTGGGTCAACAAACACCAGCTAGCTTTAATTCGCAGCAGATACACTCCCAAAACCATACGAGCCTTATAATAACTACAGTTACACCACTCGACTACTTTGAATTGTAAAACTAGCTTAGGGTTAGCATATATCCAAGAAAACGCGTGCAAATAGATGGAAAAACTCACTTCCTCTGCCTCCTCCGGGGAGATATCTGACACCTCAGACTGCTTCTTATCAACCAGTCCCATCCGTGACCACCGCACCTTGAACCAAAAGTCTCGTCGATCTCCTCCCAGAGCCCCAGAAAGCAGCTGCTTCTTCAGGTCCTGCGCAAAAGTGTTGTAAAGTCCAGGCTCTTCCAGGTTCATCAGCTCCTCTCGCATTACGCCCAAGCACTCCATGGCGCGTGGATACTTTGCATCCCCAAAGCTTTCCGTGATAAGATTCGTGATGATGGTGCCCATCTGCTTCGCGGCATCTTCAATCTCAGATATCTCCTCTGTTGCAGCCAGCATTTGCTTGAACTCGGGAACTGCATTGTCAGGACTAATCTCGTCCTTCTTCTCCTCGCCTCCGAGAAGAGCATCCACATCAAGACCAGAAATAGGCTTGATTGTTTCTCGGCCTCGTTTGCCCTTGACCTTCGGCGGAACTACTTTGTGTCAGTACAGTCGGCCTGTGTTGGATGAGAGACGAACCTTTCTTGACCTCTGCCGCCTCAATAAGAGCATCCACCTTGCTCTGCACCCTTTCTATCAGGTCGTCGGGCGGAGAAGCAAAACGTAGCAAGACGGATGGCGTCTCGGGAATAGGTTTCTCGGGATACACTGCTCGCGCTTTGACCGCATGGTTGACCCGGTGGATAGTAGGGTTGAAAGTATCATCAATAGGCACGTACTCAGCGGGCTCGCTGTTCATGGCATTAGCCCAGACCATCTGTGGAACACGAAGCGATCTTACCCGTCGTCATCGATACCATATGTTGACAGATCCATAGAATCGACATAGTCGCTCATGGCATCGTTGAGCTCGTCCGTTGGTATGAAGCGGTGCTTCGTGATTGTCTGGCCACTAACCGTGATGACTCGGTCTAGGGGAGGAAATTGGTAGCTTCGAATGTCTTCCGCGAAAGGCAACGGAATATCGTATAGGCACTCCATGTCAGGCTCCATGCCGGGCGCCAGAAGCACCAGCTGCGGGTCTTTGCCCTCCTTGGGGACGATACGGGCTATCGCATACGATTCAAGTTCCGAGAGCGCCCAGACAAGAGATGAAAGGGCCAGAGCTGATTTGGTATCCCATTTGCGGGCTATTGTCACGCAAACCTCGCCGAGGTTCAGAAATGGTTCATACTACACAAGGTCAGCGACAAGTGGTAAGCACGTCCCAGGTTTCGACATACCTTGGAGCAAGGAATGAAGCCGACGATAGAGAAGCTTTTCTGAGCCTCGATCTTGGTGATGTTGTGTTCTGACTCGCTAATGTGCACCGCCGTTCGGCCATACTCAAAGCCTTTGGCAAGATCATCGAACTCAACGTCCCGCTTGCCCCCTGGTGCATCAGGGTCATTAACCTTGTAAGATCGAGCCTGTTTGACTGCCGAAAACTCAACCCCCTCCATCTCATCGCCTTCTACTGGCTGCGTGGACTCGGAACCATGAGCACCTTCGGCCTTGACAACAACAGTGCTTGCGGCCAAGGGTCGCGCGAGGTGGGTTTTGAAGTATCTCTCCACGTTGATGCTCATGGCGGCGGGAAACTTCTCGGGGTCTCCAAGAGTAAGGGCGCCATCAAAGGTCTTGTATGGCTTCACTGACTTGAGTCTCGGGGTGTCCAGCTCATCAATGGCCTCGGCAATGGTGGCGAACACACCGTTTTGGCAATCATCAATGAGTGATTTGAGAGCTTTCTCATTTTCTTCCTGTATAATAGATTAGCCATGCGCTTCAAATAATGGAAAAATGATCCTACTTTGGTACCAGGCTTATCTTCTTCCTTGAAGCCATATTCAGGGTCGTCAAAGTCCACGCCCCTGCGGTGTGTTAGTGAAAGTGTGGCAAGATAAACAATAAACTTACAGGATAGTCATTTGGATGTTTGAGTCATTCATCTTTTTGGAAATGTCACTTAGATCATCTGTATCCATTGCGCCTTGGCCGTCTGTGATCAAGATAATCTTGCGGTTCCACTTGAGCTTCTTGGTGAACGTATCCATCATGTCAACCGCGACAACAATGGCGGAGATAGCGTCTCCGGACCACGTGCTGCTTGGCTTAATGATGGACTGTAGATTCCTCAAAGATGACATGGCCATGGGGCCCAGCTCTTGCAGCACGGCGATATTCTCGTAACCATTGTCGTCGCCATCACAGAGCTTGTTGTTGGTCTCATCGGTCCTCAAGCCTAGTACGCCAACACATAAAGTTTTGCGATTTGCCGCAACAATATCGGTGATCTTGTCCCAAACATACCGCATGCTCCAGTCAAGATCTGACTCTGACCTGCCGTTGTGTGTCTGGGCCATGGTAGACCCGAGGTCCAATATGAAGATTGTCGCTTCCTTCTCAGACATGTTGTCGAGTATTGATCAAGGTCGCGGGGTGTGATAGAATTGAAAATGACCTCTGTAGGTTCATGGGCCAAGCGCACTTTTATATAAGAATCGTGGTTGACTGCCTTCTCATGATTAGGCAGAAGGGCCCATGAGAGCTTGGGGAGGTGAGATGCGTCTCCACAAACACGTTCAGGCCGCGTAATCACGTGCAAAATCCCGGTGCGCTTCTTGTCAAGCAATCTTCTTTCTGATGATCAACCGGATAGTCTCTTCGCAATGTTACGGTCATTCTTGTCAATAAAAGAGCAGATGTCAATACCTCAACTGCTTCGCAGTATGTAGCCATGCAAGGAGACTTCAGGGAGGCAATACACTCTTTCATCTCGAAAATATACTTTGTTTTATGAGGTGTTTACCCAAAGCCTGCAATCCAAGTAACAGGGCAGGCAGGTGAAGGAAAACATGGCCGGTCGGGATAATATTTGCTATAGTCTAGAGCCACCTAAAGCATGAAGACTTAGGACAATATCATAAAGTCTGAGCTAGTAGACCAGCTATGTTTTCCTTCACCCGCATGCAGGGGGATTGACGCTTCCAAGACTTCAAACGCGACTTAGGCACCAAGTCACGTGAATATGGTCCAAGAACGGATGACTTCATCAAATGGGGTCAATGTCCGAAATCCGAAGTAAATGACACCTCTGTTTTGAATTGAACAACTTCATTCATTCTCCAACATCTCCTCAATCGCGAAAAACATGTCAAGCACAGTCTCTGCCGTCGCTTTTTCGCCGGCTCCGTACCACATCCTCGCGTAAGCGTCCTTAACTGCAGTAGTATTCAACTGTCGTGCAACAGACGAGTCTATTGCGTGATAGCAAAGGCACCATATGTGTACGGCATCAGCACATAGCAACTAACTCTTCCATAGGTATGGCACGCTTCTAGGAACCACGTTCTTTCATTCTTTCATCAATGGCATCGTAATGTTCCGGACGGTCAACCGTCCCACCTTCTCGGCCATCCAGCAGAAGCTCTTCCCCATCTACTTTGGCCTTCAGACCATTCTACCCGGCATTATGGCTTTGACGTTCCCCGGTAACTCGCTGATTGGTCTGGCCAACGGACCAGCCGGTCTCCTCTCTGAGTTCGCCCGCTGGCACTCCCTGGTGCCCATTAGCGTCATGGCTGTGACGGGCGCCCTCAACTTGACTATACTCCTGCCTCTGACTACTGAGACTATGAAGGAGAGGCGTGGCCAAGGTATGTAGAAACGTTCAACACACAAGACTCTAAAAGACATGCTAACCGGTAACAGTCAAGAGAGATGGCAAGGAGTGGTATGCCGAGGGCCCGCACTCGGACGAGATGAAGGCTCTGAACAAGAAGTTTGGCATTGTGCACGGCGTCTCATCTCTCGTCAACCTAGCAACTTTCGTTGCGATTGTTGCTTACGGTTTCACTCTGGGTGGTCGGGTTCTGTCCGTTGCGGACCTCGCTTGATCAACTTGTATATGAAATGTCTTCTCCGTCTAAACGCTACTGGTATAAATGGCAACACTCGACTTTTCCGAACTCTTTGATCGGTCTAGACCGTGCGCCTCTAGGTTGTCTAAATGCAATACAACGCCCAACAGGACGTGTCTTCTTCATAGTCTTCTTCATAGTATCATGATTCGTTTCTCTCTTGGGTATAACCTCTAAAATGAATGCGCCAGCTGGTGTGAGGGACTCGACCCATGCTATTCTCATGCGATTGGGTCGGGGAGGCGGAACGTCCTGACTCAAGGTCGCCAGGCTCCAGATCCAGTGCGAAGGTGTCCATGGAACGTACGAAGATCCTCCTTGGCCTTCTCCAGCTCCCGCTGGCGCTGAGCCTTGAGCTCGTCGTCGTTGAGTGCGACCTTGTTTCGTCGCTGATTGGCCTCCATCTGACCCTGGATGGTCCAGCGCCCCGGCTGACGGCCGAGCATGGTCTGGACGTCGACATCCTCGTGTGGCTTGGGGAACTCGCGGAGAAGTGCAGGGATAGGCTTGCTTGTGTTGCCGCTGTCGTTTACTCCGGGGGTCGACACCGGAGTGTTGTCGGTGGACGGCGTCTTGTGCACGGCAGCGGAAAAATAGCCAGTGGCGTTGCTCGAGAGTACAGATACGCTGGTAGGCTCGGCGTGGTTGAGGGTGATCTTGTCCATTGTGGAAGACTGGTTATGTTGGGTGGAGTTGAAGTAGTGAAAACGCGAAAGCGGTAGGGTTCTCAGATGCCAGAGCCTCTTGTGTGAAGGGATCTTTCCTTTTATAATTCAAAAAAGAAGAAGAAAAAAGACTTTGTGCTTGCGGATAAAAGTATCTTGTCCGACTTGCAGTTTATATGTATGGTCGCGTGCCTGTGCTTCTGCGCTCGGACTGGCTCCGAAACCCACGTCCACGTCAACTTTAAAAGGATGAAAATAGGTGAAGAGAAGGTGAAGGAACAGACAAGGATGGTCCTGACATGGATTACGAGTAATGATTCGCGCGGGCAGTCGGAATATTTATAAAAAGCTGGGTCATGTTGGAAACTTCTCAGGGTGGAAGTGGAAACTTCTTAGCTTCAGGGTCCACGACGCCACGCTCAAGACGGAAGCTGGCAGAGCGGTGAAGTTTTGTTGTTTTTCTTAGCGTGTCTTTGTGTCAGTCAAAGAAAACGTGGGAAACTCGGGTGGTGGTAGCATTGCACCCTCTTATTCGCGGATGAGGCGGTTGTCACAGGGGAAACTCTTTGCTCGGGTGTAAAACGCGAGCTTCTTCAAATCCACTTGTGAGAATAGCGGCTTGCCCATTACTCATGGGGGCCAGGGTGCTCAACTAATGGCATATCTCTGATTGGACGTTCATGTCGCTCACCGAAGCTCGTGGATAAACACTTTCAGCCCTCCGTCGCCACGCGAGAATCTCTGCGGGTATCGGACGAGTCGGAGAATGAATATCAGCGGGCTTTACGATTCGGGGATGCAGAGTTTGTTTTCCATGGGGCATTTCTGCTTGCAATGATGTCAGCGGGGCTTACAACAAAGAGCCGGTTGTGCTTTGTTCCAAGTCTCTGGATAGCAGATTTACCCTGGACCAAACCGTAAAAGCTGGAGTTGCTGGAAATGCCCGATTTTCAGTGATGAAATGGGATCATCAAACGATGCAACTACTTGAGTTTGGATCCATTAAACCTGACACTATTTTCGGAAATTTACTTGAGTACTCTGCTGTCGTGCCATACGCTGTCGTCTTGTTAAGAAAAGCTGACTTGTAACGCACCTATTTTAGCTTCATGTATGTTCATGACTAAGCTCCACCAAGGCAAGAGTCAATCCCGCCGCTCACTGAGTGCGTCACTTAAGATCTCCAAGCAAGTCACCAGTTTCAGAAAGTGCCTGAATAGCCATCTCAAAGTCTTTACAGGATGACCTCGACACCCAAGTTCCTCAGCGGTGACGCCGCTGCGATCAACGAGTTCGTTGACAAGTTTGATGTGAGTGATTTACAACAAGCTCTATACAAGCTGGCACTGAACCTTGAGACAGGTCTTTTTGCTTGACTGCGATGGTAAATTCTGCTGGGCATTCACAGCGAACAAGTAACTTACACATTCAGGTGTCTTATGGTCGGGCGACCATGTGTACGAAGGAGTTCCAGAGACCATCGCTCTCCTCAGATCAAAAGGTTGAGCCCCTTCACCAATACCCTGAACCAAGGCTCACACTCGTCAAGGGAAGAGAACCATCTTTGTGACAAACAACTCAACAAAGTCCCGAGATGAGTATCTCAAGAAGCTCACCAACCTGGGCATCCCGTGCGACAAGGACGACGTTTTTGGTTCCAGCTATTCGGCGGCCATCTACATCTCCCGCATTTTAAAGCCACCACAGGGCAAGGACAAAGTCTTTGTTATCGGTGAGGCAGGCATCGAGCAGGAGCTTGAGTCGGAGGGCATCTCCCACGTCGGCGGTACAGACGAGGCCTACCGACGAGACATTACCCCCGAAGACTTCAAGGGCATTGCCGATGGCTCGCTGCTTGACCCCGAGGTCGGCATCGTCCTCTGCGGCCTCGACTTTCATATCAACTACCTCAAGCTCGCACACGCGATGCACTACGTCAAGCGCGGTGCCGTTTTTCTCGCCACAAACACCGACTCGACGTTGCCCATGCACCACGACTTCTTCCTCGGAGCCGGCTCTTGCCACATTCCTGTTGTTCACGCGACTGGAAAAGAGCCTCTGCAGCTCGGCAAGCCCAGCCAGGCCATGATGGACGCCGTCGAAGGCAAGTTCCAGCTTGACCGAGCCCGAACATGTATGGTCGGCGACCGACTCAACACCGACATCAAGTTTGGCATCGAGGGAAAGCTGGGTGGGACGTTGCATGTGTTAACTGGCGTGAACAAGAAGGCCGATTGGGAGAAGAAAAATCCTATTGCAGTGCCTTCGTTCTATGCTGACAAGTTCAGCGATCTAAGGCTGGCAAAGGAAAATTAGATAACCCAAGACCTTACTCCGTATAGATGACTGAACTACCTTAGACTTGCATCATAGTTCTTGATGACCTCTATAAACTTATCCGCCCGTCTAAACATGCGAACCACACCAGCCGACAACCACCTCCAACACCTGACATGCGTTGACTCATGAGCTCATCGATTATGCCGTTATTCCTGCTTCTTGTCTTCCATGCGTTTTGCAATGTCGCTGGTTCGAATAACCTTGGGCTGACGGACAGGGGCCTTGTACGGTCGCAACGAGCTGGGCATGAACATGCCAACTTGTTTCTGGTACGACGGATAATCAGGGTACTTTCCGGCAGTAATAATCTCGGTAAGCCGTGTCGAACCCTGGAAGAGGACGATCAAGGCCCCCACGCCAGCAAAGGTATAGCTGTACAGGTTCTTGGTGGCATAGCAACTCCACTGGTAGAGCACAAACCAGACCATCTGCTCGCCAAGAAAGTTGGGGTGTCTGCTGTAAGCCCACAAGCCTGAGGTATTGAAGCCTCGATCAAGATCAGCCTGCTGATAGTTGAATTCCTTCGGCACCTTGGCTTCCTTCTGATACTGATTCTTGGCTCGGTGGAAATCTGGTCGATGTTAGGATAGAGTGATCTAAGGCGACACGGAACACTTACCCCATTGTTGACCGTCACTAACCCACTCGCTGAAAACCAGGGCAACCTCCGCAGCAAAAAAGGCGATATCTGCAGCGGCAATCTCTGGTTCAAACTTGGTAGAAAGCAGGATAGCGTATGCAGGAAGACATGAAAAACCGAAGAGGAGGACGCTCTGAATGGTAGAAATGAAAGTGACGTTGAAGATGAACCAAACAAATCTGGGAACGTAGCGCTGCAGGATTGCCCTAGTAGAAGTGAGATGAGTGAGCTATTTAGATGCTTAATGGTGATGAGCCAACTTACCATCGGTAATCTTCCGATCCAATGCTGTATCCGCCTTTGCGCCAGTAATTGTAGGTTAAACGGCACTGTATCAGGGTCAGAATCTTAACTATATAAGTTATTGGCCTTATCTTACACTCCAGAGAGTTGTAGCGAAGGCCGCCAGGTCAATTCGCGAGTGCGCAACACCAGCCAGACGCGCCCAGACCGCCAGATGAACGACGTAAAGATTGGGGAGGATGCTCCACATCCGATCAACCTCAGAGTAGTTTCGGTTAATCTCTGAGACGACGATAAACACGAAAGCCAGGGCAATCGAGGCCCCAAAGGCCGAGATGAGCGGGTTCGTATCGACATACAACTGCTTCAACGCCGAAGGGTTGGCTATGTTGGCGAGGATCTGTCCGGGCAGGGCATAGAGCTGAGGAATGAAGGGTTCGACTGCCTTTGCATAATCGCCGCAGTCCTCAACGGACTTGAGAAAGGGGAGAGCCATTGCGTTGACTAGGTTGAGTGAGAGGTTGATTGATGCTCAACTCCCGTATCTTGGAAGTTTAAGGTTATTTAAGAAGACATAGAACAAAAGCCAGCGTCATAGACATGCCCGATCAAGAGTGACACACGCCCCTAAAAGCTTGGCAGAGTTAAACTCCCCCAGGCCTGGAAGGTTCGCCTGGTTAGCGGATAGAGCCGCTGTGGCTAGTGGCTCAGCGAGCGGGACCCGCCTGTGAAGCCACTAATCTCTGTGGAGCTGAATTTCAACGTCAAGTCGCGGCACACAGTTAGATTTTCCACTTCATCGTGAAGGCAAAGAGTTGCGAGCTCTCAAACCAGGGCGTGACTGGTAACAACAGAACAAGCTGCCAGCCTAATTGAAGTCGTGTCTTTAGAGAAAATCACAATCAAGGCCCGTTTTCTAGAGATATTGGATGGCAGAGAAACATTATCACGACGCGTCGTTCCATTGAACCTGCTCGGCAATATCCTTCAAGCGTGCCGTGCCTGCCTCAAATGGAACTGGAAAGGCTCATTCACGCCTGACGCCTGAGGCAGCTCCTATTCTCGTGATCAACAGTCGGGTCGATTCCACATCAACTGGGAACTCATCAACCTCCCCAAAAATAGAACTTCATCAACATGAGGGTGCTTTGTGTGGCTGAAAAGCCTTCCATATCCAAAGCAGTGGCCGGTCACCTCTCCGGCGGCTCGCACCAGACAGTATGTTTATCCTCGTTGGCCTTGAGTCGTACTGAAGAAGCGAAGACTGACCAAAATATTAGCATAACACACGGAACCAATACATCAAGAACTACTCATTCGACTTTGACTTTGGCCGTCCATTGAACAAATGCTCCGTCACCATGACATGCGTCACTGGTCACTTGACCAACGTCGACTTTACCCCCGAGTACAAGAACTGGAGTCATCCTCCGCCAGAGGCCCTGTTCAACGCTCCTATTATTACGAGTGTCTACGACGTGAGTGTGTGTACGCCTTCCGAAACGCAACCATTGCTGACTCCCTCCAAAGGATAAGAAGACGATTGCCCAAAACCTCGAGGCTCAGGCGAGATATGCTCAAGCCTTGGTTATCTGGACGGATTGTGACCGCGAAGGCGAGCATATCGGCTACGAAATCGTTGAGGCTGCTCGAAAGGGAAAGCCTGACATCCAGGTCTTGCGAGCGAGATTCAGCAACGTGGAACGAGCGTAAGTTTGCCCTAACCCCTATTGTGCCTTATCATTGTACTAGAATCTCACTTCACAATAGCCACGTTCTGTCTGCAGCCCGAAATCTCGCGACCCTAGACGAGAGACAAGTCAACGCTGTTGCTACTCGGATTGAGCTCGATCTTCGCATTGGTTACGCCTTTACACGCTTTATCACCCTTAACTTACGGCCCCTTGGTGGTCCTATGGAAGGCTTAACTCTTAGCTATGGTATGTGCTCTATCACGGAGGTATCTCTCCACTAACTATAAAGGATCTTGTCAATTTCCAACCCTTGGATTCGTCGTGGACCGTTATTTTCGGGTCAAGAACTTCGTGCCAGAGCCATTCTGGAGCATCAAAGTCATGCATAGCAGGGATGGAAAGAAGATTGACTTTCTCTGGCTACGCAACCGGCTCTTCGATCGAATGTCAACCGTAATTCTTTACGAGAGGTGTCTCGCGGCCAAGACCGCGACCGTTACAAAGGTCCAAGAGAAGCCTACGCGAAAGTTCAAACCTTTGCCTCTCACTACCGTCGAATTACAAAAGGCCGCAACACGTCTGTTGCGCATGAGTGGACAGCAGGCAATGAACCTTGCCGAAGGACTCTACAACAAGGGGTTCATTAGCTACCCCAGGACCGAGACTGACCGTTTTGATAAAGGGATGAACCTTAGAGCCCTCGTCCAGAAACAGACCCCCGATGAGAGATGGGGCACGTTTGCTCAAGGACTCGTTAATGGTAACTTTCAACAGCCTAGGGAAGGACGACACGACGACAAGGCGCATCCACCTATCCACCCCATTACATACGCGGCACCGACCGTTCTGACCTTTGATGAGGGCCGTCTATACGAGTATGTAGTTCGTCGGTTTCTTGCCTGTTGCTCAGATGACGCCAAAGGCATGGCTTCCGATGTTGAGCTTGAGTTTGGAGAGGAGCGTTTCAACGCGCATGGAGTCATTGTTCTGGAGAGGAACTATCTTGAGGTATTCATCTATGAGAAGTGGAACAACACCGTCGAACTTCCAAAGTTTACCGAAGGGGAGCGATTCAAACCGACCGAGGCGATGATGACGGAAGGAAAAACGACTGCGCCCGGCTATCTTACCGAAGCCGATTTGATCGCTCTCATGGATGCCAACGGGATTGGCACAGATGCTACTATGGCTGAGCATATTCAGAAGATACAGGACAGGGAATACGTTGCTACGATTGATCGAGCAGGCCAGACACCTGCAGACGACGAGGAGTTAGACGCCGCTCCGCCCGCAAGAGGAGGCCGTGGACGTGGAGGCCGAGGCGGCAGAGGCGGCCGAGGACGAGGAGGGGCATCATCCGCAGGGGGCCGAAGGGGGATCAAGGTGTTCGTACCTACCCAGCTTGGTGTGGCATTGATCCTAGGATTTGATCGAATGAACTTCGAGACGAGTCTCGGTAAGCCGTTTCTCCGCAAAGAGATGGAACTCAAGATGAAGGCCATCTGCGAAGGTCGTACGAGTAAGGAAGTTGTGCTGCGGGAGAGCATCGCTCAGTACCGCCATGTGTTTATGCAGTCGCAGGAGAAGCTGGGGGTGCTGCGAACGGTATGTCTTCATGAACGGCAATACAAGTTTGGCCTACTGTGTCATTCACTGACTGATCCCAGGCGTGTCGAGAGTTCGTCTTCGCAACATGATGATCGGGCCATCGGCTTTCAGGGCTCGCGGACCCTTGGTCGAGGCCACAACTTCACTTCCAGGCTTGGTAAATCATTGATGATACCGGCGGGGACCTGACTGCCGGCCTGGGAAACTGAACGACATTGCGAAAGCGTACCTGCACGCCCCGTTACAGTATCTTGGTGTGGACCGCGAGATTTCCTGAGACTCGAACCCGGTATCAAGCCTATCGACCAGTGGGCCAATGCACACGTATGATCCAGATGATATGATTTGAGCATCGTGACGATGGGCTCAAAACATGGCGGCGGCATATATTCAACAACCCCTCAGTTCGGACGGACTTGGCAGTGGGGCAAGTGCAACCATGACATGTCCGAAAGAGTTGAGCTGGTGTAAGCACGGAAACAATGAATTGACTACACTCGGCAACAAGCAGGAGGGCGTTGTGCGTCAACCGCCTGGTTGGGACGAATGTACTCACTTCGTGTGGAGAGTCCGGTGCTGGATAGATCGGGATCGTCCACGGCACGGCGGAGCCATGGGATTCGCAATCCCCCACACGATACATCGTCGTAGCCTCGGACATGGACTCAAGAGTGCGGGGCAACGGGATGGATGGAGCGAACCCGTGGCGCCTAGGACGAAGAAGGCATTTGCTATCCCACGCGTGGCCCCCATGGTCTCTCGTGTGGCTGGGACGACTCGCTGTGGGGAAGTGAATCGCTCAAGAGAGGCCCACGGTGCACCGTCGTCCAACGTGGGGTCGTGCCAATGGATGATGGGCCACGCGGGTGCTCAAGCATGGATTCCTTGATTCGACAAAGTGTCAAAGAGACAGGTTTCGCAACCGGAGACCGGCCGGATGCCTCTACTCTTTGAAGCAAAAGCCCTGTTGGGCCGATGATGTCGGCGTTAGGAGATGGTTATGGTTACTAATAGTTTACGGCATCGGAAGCCCAATCAAAGGAAGGGACATCGGCAACGTGACGGTTGTACATGACCGACGGCTTCTTTGTGAGTGAAGTCTGCGAATTTGGCACGTCAAGGTATTCGTGGTACGACTGATTACCTTTTTACAGCCGCAACAGAATGGCCTGGGAACGGGATGAGCGGCGAGCGTGCGCGAATTTGATGGGTGCGATGTGCCAACAGGCCATTCATATCTGAGCTCAGCCATCCATCACGACACCAATGCTGGAAAGGCCAGAGAGGCAATAGCAGACCAGCCTGGGCTGACATGTTTGGGAGGTGGAAACATTACCAGTGGACATAGCCTGAAAGAGCCAGCAGATGGGATTTGTCATTAACCGCCAGGCGTGAGATGAGTCCTCGATGTTGAGATTCTTGTCAGCATTCCCTGGATGTGATGAGCATGACGATGTCCTATCTTTGGAACTTGGTTAGGGCTATTCATCTCAACAGCACGAACGTTTACGCAACGCCCGCTCGTGTACAAAAGGGGGCGAATTCGCAAAGGCCTCGATATGGATTACACAGGTGACCATACCAAAGAGGACCGTATCAAAAACATATCCATGACACGGTGCCACGGGAACAGAATGCCACCATGGCTAGGACGTGCCGGACGATAACAGCACACCCCCATCATGATGGATGTTGGGACTTGGAAGACGGGAAGGCTTGGGTTCGCCGGCAGCGGGCCTTGGGCAGGCTTCTAGCCCTACACTTGGGTTTCTACGAGCACGCAGGTACGTGTAAAGAATGACACACAAAATTTCCAGAATTTCAGACTTTGTGAGCTTATTGCCATGTCTCAGAACTCCTTTTCCCCAATAGCCAAAGGCTACTACGATACATAATAACAACCGGGCTAGTAGGGGATGGCCTTGGAAATTGGACCGGATTTTAGCACGTCAGAACCGCTGCGGCTTTGATATTCCCAGCCAAAGACGAAACCCACAGGCACCCTGTCGAAAGAATGCTGGAATACGGGCCCTTACAGGGCACTGCTGCACTGCAAGTCATGGCGACGACCACGTTCCCGTGAGCATGATGAGAGTGGATTCCCCTCAAGATACCATGACGCTAATGACTTTGTCTTGGGCTGTCGTGTCTTTGTTTTGTGCCTGAGGGTTGTTGCGCCGTCAACAATTCGCGCCACCACTCTACGAATCAATCAATTCGGGGCTCCCCATCAAAATCCCAAACCTAGGCCCTGGCAGCGATTGAAGGTAGGAATGCTGGCCACCATCATCAGGTGGATGAATGTTGAATCGCTTGCTACCGCCGCTTGTTGATGCCAGCCAGCACTAACACTAATAACAAAAAGCTCCAACAACCTTTCCCCAATCTCCCGGGCCCCGTGGCCTCGGGCGTGCAAGGCGTTGGCATAAAAAGGAACATTGTCCATGTACCTCTTACACGCTAAGGGTTGACACTGGTAGCGAACGCGACTAATTAAAGTGATCCCCCAGACTTTGTTCGGACTTGGAACGAAAGCGCGCCCCATCAGCCGAGAGATCAGGGCCAGCCGTCGCCGACACGGGGTCGACCTACGACCCCTGAAGCAAGTGTGAAAGTACAGTGACGAAACATAGCGGTGCCGAAGTCCCCATTCTCTCAGTCTCAGTGCCCGGCAAGGCAGAGCATCTGCGGCCAGCGCAGCATCTGAATGGAGCTCCATTGCGCAGCATCATCGCACATATCACAGCTGAATTCCCACCCTCCGTGGGCCGAAAACCCCCGATGTCCGATACCAGGGCCGGACCCGGACCCGGACCCTGGCTGCCTTTAGTTGCTTGCGTTCCCTTGAAGGTTTACTCGTTCTTTGATCCCGGAAGCTGTGCCGACATTTGATGCTGTCGCAAGTAATCAGAGAGAGCCCGCGGGACTGGAGAAAGGGAGTCGATAGTGAGGAGCGCGAGCCTTGTGGTGGACGCAGCGCTGAACTACGCTGGAGCTCACTGGGGCTTGAAACGGCAGTTTATTTCGTTTGGCTGGTCCGGCTGGCTTCCCCGTTCCGCCTTGGCTCTGGCTTCCGTGGTCTCCCTGGGCTACCGGCTGCTTGGAATTGGAACCAAATGAGAGACATGAAAAACAAGATTTTACAGGGGGTAATAGAAGAGACAAAGGAGAACAACATGAATGAGAGAATCAGATGGAAGAAAGGGATAAGCCTGATGAATCTTGACTTGGTTGTTGGGTTCCAGCGCTTCCCTTGATCCTGGACTTGCTTGGACTTGGATTGTTCATCAACGCATCAGCATCAGCATCAGCATCAGCATCAGGAACCGGGTGCGTGTCGCATCCCCCCTTCAACCTTATCAGCAAAGCCACAGCTTGTGCTAAAAGGACACCCCTGAGCTACTCCAAAAAACACGGGGGATTATTCATGCTGCTTGTCTGCTTTAGGCGGCGATCCGGGATCAGGCAGAGGCTAGGCTCACTGAGATTGGCTGTGGCTCTGGGGTGCTGGGAGTGTGCGATTATGGATGATTTGCTGGCGTTTGGTGGCGTGGCCATAGTAGTCAAGGCGTTGCGACACACACTTCCAAGTTGAATATGAGTGCACCTGCAAAATCCACACCCGCCTCCTCCCACACTTTCGCCCCCCGTGCCCCCGGGACTGCGCCTATCGCTACTTGCACTCAGCACACGCACCGGGGCATGCACACCTGGCGCACTTACAGGTTCCAGGGCACTTCCACCTGGCGTCGCGATACATACTGACTGCAATGCAAGTACGTACCTTATTCCTCCGTCTCACACGGGTTCACCTGCCCTTGGCCGGCCATGTACTTGTATCCGACCTTCGCAACTCTCAGGCAGCCCTCTTCCTTTCCCTTTCTCTCCAAACAACAACAACACCAACAAAGGAACACCAAAGATTCGACTCAGAGTCTCCTGTCACAGTCCTAGATCATCGCGTCAGCTCTGCCCAGGCCTGCCATACTATCGCTTCGTCGTGCCCAGCAACATCCATCCGACTTCTGAACCAGGTACGTACTTATCCCCTGTGCGCCGCTCTCGGTGACTCAACCACGTCCATGACCAGCACTGCTCCTGGCTTTCATGGCCACCGATGTCGCAAGCACTGCGTCGCACTCCTTCTTCATTCTTAAGACCATATCCGCTGACTGTTGCCTCCTTCTTCCAGACCTTCTCGTTCTGAAGCGCATACATACAAGACCGAAACCCGGTAATCATGGCTACCAAGGCAGCGGCTGCTCGTGATATCTCCCAGGCCTCCTTGAGCCGAGACAACTTAACTGCTGTAGCGGCTCGGAGCGTCCCTGCGACTGTGACACGATCTCAACCCCTCCCTACTCCCCCTAACTCCATCTCTCCCACCCTACCGCCTCACGGGCTGAAGGCGCAACTCCAGA
Organism: Fusarium cicatricum; assembly: GCA_021730345.1. Taxonomy (NCBI): domain Eukaryota; kingdom Fungi; phylum Ascomycota; class Sordariomycetes; order Hypocreales; family Nectriaceae; genus Fusarium; species Fusarium cicatricum. Next base: position 9,369 of record JAJODA010001359.1, on the reverse strand, counting down.
AGGCTAAGCTTGAGCCCATCGACTCAGACCTGGACCTCCACGAGTCCTCGGGCCACGGCCGGTCCGTCTCGCCTGCCCTCGAGGCGTCTGGTGCCATCACCAGTGCTCTCCTCGCCAAGCATCACCTGCCAGAGATCCTGCTCAACCATGGTCCCTTGGCTATCAGACACATCATGGGATACCTGACCACCTCTGTCCCCGGGTTTTCAGGCATTCCCCCAACAAAGGCGCGGAGATTGGTTGTGGGAGCTTTGGAAGGACGAGGAGGAGAAGGAGGTGGACTGACAGGAGAGGTGGAATATGAAAAGGTGGGATGGGGTCGATGGGACGCTCGCAAGCGTGGACAGCCGGCGCGACACCGACAGGGAACCCCACCCTCGTCCTACGGCGCGGGCATCCCCATCACAAAGGCCGGCAGTAGAGCCCAGGCTCGGGCGAGGCTCAGTGCGTCGAGCAACGGAGATTCAGTTCACTTCTCCCACGATGATGATCACGACATCTCCATGATGGAGCACGAGGCGGACAAGATGTCCATGGATGGGTCCGCATCAGCCTCTTGCTCCGAAGCTCCGGATGACGATGTTGTCATGAACGACGACCCTGAGGATGCGACTGACGACGAGGACTGGGCGACGGTGGGTGCCGCTGCCCTCCGAGCCGAGTCCTACTCCAATACGGCTGCGGCCCAGATGGACCGTGGCTTCTCTTCTTCGTCCGCATATGCACCAAGTGGACTTCGCTCATTCTCTGCCACCTCCGGCATGGCGCGACCACCTCTACCAGCACACATCGACTTTTCGGCGTTGGCGGGCACCTCCGACGCACAGGAGCGGGAGGCCGTCGAGGCCCTTCTGCGACTTGGTTCTGTATAATACCTCTCGGCATGCGCGGCGTTTTGGGGGGCTTTCAGAATTTGGCTGAAAGCTTTCGGATTTGGGTTGGCTGGCTTGGCCGTGTCGGCCTATCATGATCGAGGCGGCGACCTCTGGATCACAACACTATACTTACGATGACACGGCTTCCTGCGCGGCTCTCTGGTTTATGGCTTTTCACATTATCTGTTTCGATTCTTGGCGTCTTGGTACTCGGCGGCATCATGTCTTTGCATGGGCACATGGTTTCTCGTCAGCTGCGGAAAAATATCAGCGTGCGAGTGGGCATCCAGGGCCTCAACCTCTGGCAATGCCTGAAAGAAAGTCTTGGGATTCGGGTCTATTTTCTTATTATTGCGGGGACACAAGTCGTTGCAGGTTCGCCTCGCGTTACTTGTTCTTTCTGGCGCTCTACGGGAGCCTGTTCAATTCTTTATGATCTCAAGGGACCTGCTCATGCTTGGGGTTTGGACTCCACGGAGCGATACGACAACTCCCTTGACGGGAAGGGCTGGTTCCTGAGGTTGCGTCGTCTCTTTGCGGCATTCTGTTTTACACATACCCAGTTACCCAAGTTGGCTTTGAGCATGCGCAAGCAGATCCACCACTTCAACACTTTCCAGTGTGGACTATGACGACAGACACTTTCATGCCTTTGTGGGCATCGCAGCCAGTTTTGGCCAGTTTTGCAACTTTCTCAACTCTTTGTTTAATCACCTTTATAGGCATTTGGGGCGGATCAGCATTATAGACAGAGGAGGAAAGAAAGAGGTCCATGATGGGTCATATTGGATGACCTAACGAATATGGACATGATATCAGGCTGGAATCAAGGGGACTGGACGTCTTAGGCGCGACCCCTCTATGTCTTTTGAGTGCCCAGGGCACAAAGACTGAGAAAAAGGAGTAAAAACAATCGGCGATTGAGGGATTAGGTAGCTTCCTGGTCGATAGTGCTTAAAGCCCTGCTAGCTTTGCAAATGGAAGTCTTGATCTTTCCTTCCCAAAAGAAGTTCTTTTTGAAACTCAAACTGTGCGTGTGGTTATGGAAATGAAATAAACAAAGAGAAATGGAGAGGTTGAATAAAGGTAATCGAGGGCTTTGCAGACGCTTGATGGTAAGTTGACTGGTTGGGGAGAGACTCAACTGTTGGTGTTGGGGAAACAAAGTTGTTGCGAGCATGGCATGACTGAGTTGTGTTGTGCTGTGAAGCCATCCATCGCATGTTCCAATCTTTAAACATCAGCAGGTAGGATTGAAGGAGAAGAGCAAAACCAGTAGCTTGTGAAGATGGTTGAGGTGAAGTCGAAGTCGATCCCCATCACGTGATGGAGCATGCACTTTGGATCTCCTGCCAGTCGGCACTTGAACGACACCCGCGTCGGCATCTCGTACCAAAAACCACCAACCTTTGCCACACCCGCCATCTAACCATCTCTCCAAAATAGCGCCAGATCATCTGAGGATTTGGGCCATCTCGTGCGGGTACGCCCTATTCGATTAGGCAACTACACAGGGCATGATCCTGACCAAGGACAAAACATGGATCTCTAGCCAGTGAATAGGCAAGAAAGACGGGGTGAGACGGGGGAATGTGTTCACGGATACATGTTCATGGATACACAGAACATCACCCGAGAGCAGGCCATAAACCAAGTCTCGCTAAACCCCCGCAGATTGCCTGACCGGCGGAGTGCCATGGCCGTCGATGCTGTCAACGGCCGGTGGTTAACCATGCGGCGAGATCAGAGAATACTCGAAGCGGGCATGCAAGGTGACATGATCCCAGTGCTGGGCCTTGCTTGCTTGGCTCTCCTCGCCTCAAACGACGCCGTTATCCGCCGAGGTCTGGGCTGAAGTCATCCCTCCCCTCCCGCGGACAGAGAGCGTTGTATGCGCCAAGGGCCAAGAAGCTGGCGGGCTGCCAGAATGAGCTGACTTGAGCCTGGGCAGAGAGGTCTTGGCCACAAAGCTTGAGCAGCAAGCTTATGTTTGTAAGGTGGGGGAATTGCACTGCCGCGTTGTCGTCATCCTCCCCCAAGACCTTGGCGCAGAAAGGGGGCAGCTCGTCCGGAGGAGGAGTTCTGGGCGGTTCCTTGGCTGTGCTTGGGGGATCTTGGCGGGCGGGTTGTTGGTGGAGGGGATCGGTGATGAAGAGGTTAGGGACTTTTTAGAGATTCCAGAACTGTGTCGCTTTGTGCTGAGAGCTGGCGGGTAGTGTGAGATGATTGGAGTTGTTGTATGGGTTAGTTCAAGACTAGCATCTAATCTTGTTCAGCGTCATAATACGTCTCCGGACATATCCCCATCTCCGAAGCCCCGGGACCCGGTGGGACTCTCGGGCGTCCGACTCTCGGCTTGCTCGGCGCCGTAGGAGCAGCGGATGGTGGGTGAACATGAGCACATTACGCCAAGTATCTAGTAGGTAGTTAGAAAGCATGACATCAAACCTCAGCATGATCTTTCCATGTCAGCACGGGAGATAAGCAACAAGCAGATATGAGACATTATCAGTGGCAGAAGTGAAGAGTGTAACTCCTAAGCACGTGTGTGTGCAAAAGCAAAACGTCTTCAACTGTAAGTATTTCCACATAATTATGGAGCATCTCGGGCGTTACAGGACGATACATCTTGGGCGAGTTGCATTAATAACTATGGAGTAATTATGAAAGATGAAGCGCGGGTAACCAGATGCACGCATAGCACATTGATTCACAATGAAAAGAGAACTTTTCCAGTAGATGAGTGCGAGTTATTATTCTGGTCTTTACTCTCTTGTGCACAACGGCCTCATTCCGTCTCCATCAAGGTTTGGCTCTAATCAACTCTGCTGTCCCATGGCCCTGGGTTAACTATCGCAAAATAAACTAGCGAGAGAAAACGTGGGCTTGGCTCTACCCCGACGATCGGCTGCGTTCCTGGCTTCCCTCGTGAGCTTGGCGACCAGGAAGAAAAGAAGGACCTGCTTGGCAAGGACGTCGCCAAGGCTCTTGGCGTCGCTTGGCTAAAGTTGGGGCCAAGAGGCAAACAGGCCTTGGCAGAACCTGGGCGAAATTCATCCTCTCTCATCAGCAAATCAGCAAACGAGGGGGGCAGTGAAAGGGAGGCCTCGGCGTTGGCGGAAAGCTTGATTGAAAGAGACCTGAGTCGTGTGGTTATGCGGCTTGGCCCAGGTCACTTCCGTGAGACCCGTTACTCGAGTCATCGGGTGCTTTTCCCACTGGCAGGATTTTAATTAGGGTGCCTGCTGGTACGAGAAGACGGGTTGAATCCCCTTGGCTGTCCGGACTCTCATACTATTGTATCAGGGCCCATGAATGCACCAAGACCAGGCTCCAGGTCCCTGAAGACGGCTCGACGCGCCGCTGAAGGGTGTGTACAGTGGTATCACTGCTGACGATCCCCTATTTCTTTTTCCGAGTTGATCAGAATATCAAATGTCACCGAGTTTTACAAGTTCCCGATAGATCCGTGAAAAGCTCCACACAGGGCTCTCTCTCTCTGTGTCCACCTCTTGTTGTTATTATTGACAGACGACAACTCTGATTCCGCCATCGCACTAGAGACAAGTAACGTCTCGGACAAAGGCAGCCCAGGTCTCCCGAGGGCCACCTCACAGGCTCACCCCGCGGAAATCCCAATCGCTCAGGTGACGTTTGACGGCCGAATAGAATGCTTGACGCAGTGGTGGCCAGCCTGTGTGAGACCCCAAGGGAACAGAGGCCAATAGCATCGACGCGATGAGGGGCAGTGCCAAGAATGCCAAGCCTTGGCATTCTTGGCATCGTTCCTTCCGCCTACGCACTTGGCGTAGCGTCCACGATCGGTACCTGTCAAGGCCGCAGGATGCACTCAGGCTCGGAGGTATCGGATGCGATCAGATACTTGCTAATGCTCGCCAAGCCCGCCAAGACTTTCCGCTCGCTCTTGCCCTCTTGCCCAGACTTTTGCGTAAATGTAAAGGGAGCACAATCCCCCCCCCGGATCTCATATCAAAGGCAGTTCTCTTTTAAACATCTATCAATCTCACTCTGATCCTTTTGCAAACCGAACTTTATCGTGCTTGAGACGCGGATCTTTTTCATCGCAAACTCAAGCCTTCTCCTCGCGTGCATTTGCATATCTGCGCAATCCGCCTCTACCCAAACTAGTCTCACTCTGCTTTGCCGCCTGGGCTGAGCGTGTGTGCCATCCCAGAAGCCGCGCCCCCCCGGCTTTACAGAAACTCCGTCGCCATGTCTGCCCCAGTCTCGGACCAGCAGCAACAGTCGTCGGCGGCGTCGTCGTCTGGCAGTGCCAGCAACGACTCCAAGTCGGCGACTCCTGCGCCCAGTTCCGGCTCAAACACTTCTCAGAGCAGTGCTGCCCCCTCGACATCATCCGAGGACAACCTCATTTGCCGATGGAATGCCTGCAACCAAAAGTTTGGCACTCCAGAGCTGCTCTATGTAAGTGCTCACTGAAAGCACCATCAAGACAGACCACTGACTTCCTACAGGAGCACATCTGTGAGCGCCATGTTGGCCGCAAGAGCACCAACAACCTCAACCTGACTTGCCAGTGGAACTCTTGCCGGACCACCACGGTCAAGCGAGACCACATCACCTCGCACATCCGTGTCCATGTGCCCCTGAAGCCTCACAAGTGTGAGTTCTGCGGCAAGTCTTTCAAGCGACCCCAGGATCTCAAGAAGCACGTCAAGGTAAGAGGCGCATCTATCTTGTTAACTGTACATGCTGACTTGCACCTTTACAGACTCACGCCGATGACTCTGTGCTTGTCCGGCCGTCCCAGGATCCCCAGGGTGGACTCAACTACAGGCCGCAACCTCCCAAGGGTATGTCACCGCTCGATTCTTCCTCCAGGCTGTCGCCATCCGATTTTCCTTACCTCGAGGCTAATTCGCCTCCAGGTCCCTCTAGCTATTATGACCATAATGGCCAGATGCGAACTAACGCTGCCGCCTTTACCCACCAGGCCGGGCATCCTAACGGTTACTATGCTCCCCAGCCTTCCACCAACTATGGCCTCTACTTCAACCAGCCGCCTCTGAACAATGCTCGCACCGAGCACCTTGGCTACAGTGCGGCATCTGGTGGTTATGACCGCAAGCGCACCTTTGACATGGTCGACGACTTCTTTGGCAGCGCCAAGCGTCGTCAGATTGACCCCTCGTCCTATGCCCAGATTGGCCGCTCCCTGATGCCTCTTCATGGCAACCTCTCCATCCCCAATGGCCCCATGACCGCGACAGAGCAGTACATGCCCCAGCCTGCCGCTCCTCCTGCCGTCCATGCCGGTCCTGCTCCCAGCCAGAACCCATTGGCTCAGCAGTACTATCTACCCATGCCCAACGTGCGCACACAAAAGGATCTCGTCCACATCGACAACATTCTCGGCCAGATGCAAGACACCATCTATGAAAACGCCAACCACGCAACTGCTGGCGTTCACATTCACCATGGTGAGGGTGGTTATAATAGTTACCGCAACACTCCTTCGCCTCCCACGTCTCACCGATCACCTGGAGGCTATCACATCTCGGCTGATGGTTACCAACCCGTGTCGGCGGCTAGCATGGCCTCTCCTCTGACGGCCATCTCGTCGACTGGCACTCCAGCCGTCACACCACCATCTAGCTCCATGTCTTACACATCTGGCCACTCGCCAAGCCCGTCATCCTCGGCCATGTCTCCCCAGTCCCGACACGGCTCAACGGCCTCGGTTATGTACCCAACTCTCCCCACAAGCCTCCCCGCGGTCAGCCAAGGCTTTGGACACTCTGCCACCACGACTCTGGGTCCCAGCTTCGAAAGCAACGAGCGGCGCCGTTACTCTGGTGGTATGCTCCAGCGGGCACGAGGAGGTCCTCTTCCCCTGCCTCACGAGGACACCAGCGGCGCCTCGACTCCAAAGGCGAGCGAGTCTGCCCTGTCGGTTGGCTCGCCATCCTCAGAGTCTGATGTTAGCGACGCCACCCGTGAGCGTGAGGAGCAGTATGACCGATGGCTCGAGAACATGCGCGTGATTGAGTCTCTTCGCGAGTATGTGCGAAGACGTCTTGAGCGCAAGGAGTATGTCGAGGATGAGGAGCCTCGACGACCAAGCAACGCCGACGCCATGGACATTGATCCCAAGAGCCCAATGCCATCGGCTCGAGAGCTGGGTGCCCCTCGTGAGGGATCCTCCCTCTATCCCATCCTTCGCATGCCTGGAGCCTAGGGTTGCTTCGTGACTCGGCTGCTGGTCTGGCTGTACTTTTATTACTTTCTTTCTTTCTACTCTGCGGTTTGTCCCAGTACGGGGCCACTCTGATGTAGCATGTCATGCTATGTGTTCAGTATTATTGCCAAGGGATTTAGATCTGCGATGCTGGAGCACTTTGCGATTGAGATGCAGCTCGTATTCAAAGGCTGGACAGTTTTCTTGTGCTGCTTAGGGTCCCTTTTGAGGATCCGATGCAAGACAATATTGATGATGATCTGAAACACAAAACATGGTCAGATATTCTTCGATTACTTCTCTTTTTGGCAGCCGTCGCCGGTATAATGCCCGGCGGTCACATGGCTTTGTTCGATTCAGGTTACGACGGATTATGAATAGTGATGGGAAAAGATGGCTTGGGTAGGAAAACTTGGGGACTTGGCTTTTGTTAGGACATGGCCATTGAGGCCGAATATCAAACAATGTTTTTGAAGCACTTTTTACAGTTGAAGGTGATGTCGTCACGGTTCGTGATTGTGATCATTGTCCAGAGTATCTTGTGATAGCAGGTTCCTATACGAACTGAGTTATCGACTACGTAGTAGGTTGAGACGGACCTAGCATTGTCGAATTAGAAATGAGATATCGAGGTGCGGACGAGGGCCCGTGATGCTGCGGCCATGTTTGATGGTGAGCCTCCCTAGCCTCCCCATTCCAGCAATACGTGTGGAGGTAAGGGACGTGCAGATTACAGCTGATGGGCTTGTGAGCAAAGGAAGGGATCTCCATGCTCCGAGTCGCAACGTTTGCGCTGGGACAGGCAAACGCGTTGTCGATCATAAAGGAATGGATTGACACGGGCCACGGACGTCACTGTTTCGGATTTTGGGTTCTACAACAGATGCAGTTTAGTTTCCAAGAATAGACGGATGTTTGTCGTCACTTGTTCCAGAGGTGTTTGTGCTTGTCCCTCTGTGGTTCTATGTAAATCAGGTAGCTTAGGATGATGACATGCATCGAGCAAAGAGATCGTCTTGCAGTTGTTGGTCACCTTGGGATGAGAAAGGGGGAACTCTATATGCCTACCTTGTCGGGTACCTACTAGTACCTAGTCTGAGTCTAGGTTGCAGCGGGCTGTCGGTAGTTTGGTTTCAGGGCAGCAGCTGACGGCATCGGCAGTGTTTGAACGTCTGATTCGAGAACTAGAGTAAAAAGTTCCGATCATGGCAGAGATGGGAGGTTGCAATGTGAGATGGTAGCGCAGCGAATCAGTTGCCAGCCCAGGGGGAGGAACGCCCGGAACGTAATAAACTTGGGTTTGGGTCTGAGGTAGATGGATTATGACGGTGTTCTTGTCCCGTAGGAGTCCAAGCAAAGAGGCACGGATCTCGGTGGTAATCTATGTGAGGAGGCAGCACCCGGCGTGTGTTCAGAGAGTGGAGCCATCGAGAGTACAAGTCGAAGAGGAAGAGGAAGATACTGCAACGACGATCAGAAAAACAGATGGGCAAGAAATAAAACGGACCAAGAATGGAGACATGGAGCGAAAGACAAAAGAACGGACGTAATAAGCTTACGTGGGTGTCATGTCTGGGGTGGAAGAGGATACGGGCGAAGGATGGAGGAGGATGGAGGAGGATGGAATGGGGAATTGCGATTGTCCGACATAGATTGTTTTTGGAACAGTGACTCGGTGACGTTTTCCCTTGTTCTCCCCCGGGTTTTATATAAGTAGTAGTACTTATACTTCCTTGTCCCTCTGTCTGTCTGTCGATTGCTCTTTTTTGAATCGAGTATCAATTGAATCAAGGCACAGTCGTTTACGAGCAGCTGTTCTCTTTACCTGCCTTACTTAGTTACGCAACCACTCGCACTTATACCACCTCCAGTCTCAACATCTCAGACTCATATTCTTCCCCCCATACAAAGAACCAACCATCATAATGCGCTTCTACGCCGTCGCCGCTCTCCTCATGAGCACCACCGCCCTCGCAGCCCCCGCCAACTCGTGCTGCTGCTGCGACATCTCACGGCTCGCCATCGTCTGCCAGGAATCCCGGGATTGCGTCTGCGCCGATGTTATGTGCCCTGACGACGCCCCGACCGTCTATCCCCAGACGACCGTCTGGCCCACGGCCACGGCAGTCGTCAAGCGCGCCGAAGAGGCCGAGGTCAAGAAGCCCACGCTCGCCCCTGGCGTCGAGCCCTGCTGCTGCTGCGACGCCGGAAAGGAGACCATTGTCTGCTCGGTCCGCGAGCCGCACGAGGATCAGTCTTGCGTTTGTCCCATGG
>JAJODA010001358.1:0-19135 GCA_021730345.1 Fusarium cicatricum | reverse complement strand
TATTTCTATTTATATTTTATAATTTTATATTAAGCTTAGAGAGTAATATATAGAGATAAAGAAAATAGAATTAATTATTTTAAGTACTTATATATAAATATAAATTTTAACTTAGCTCTAAGAATTTTATTAGAATTTTTAAAGCCTCTTAAAAAGAGTATATTTTAGCTATTTTTAATATAGAATTTACGCAGTTAAGTAGGGTTATAATTAGGTAGGAAATAATACTATACCTTAGATCTTAATTAAGCCCTATAGGCCTAGTTATATAAAGTTAATAAGGGGATTCTATATAGCTTAGCTATTAAGCTAATTTTAATACCTTTTTTAACCTTTTTAAAGGTATCTATAATATTAGCTTTATAATAAGATTTAGAGGAATATATAGACGCCGATTTAGCTTTAATTAGATATAAATTAATAATCTTTTATAAGAGTTATAGTGGGGAGGAGAAAATCGCGCGTCTGGGGATATATCGCGGTTAGGTGGGGTCACGGGAAGGTGGGGTCCGACACTAAGCTCTAGACCGAAAGAACTTGCCGATCCTTTGTAGAGGCCACTCGCTTCAAGGCTCAACATCATGTTCTAGATCAGGCAATTGATCTGGCTTATCACCTCACCTTGCTGCAACGTTGTTGACATTTGAGCCAGATGCTCACACCGACAGGCTGGTCCAGAAACTCGACATTCAGGGGCCCAACTTTATTTACAGTCACGGAACACTTGGAGTCCCTTGTTGAAGAGAATAAAAGGAAAGTGAGGTACCGATGTCTTACACATAGATTTGTCCCACGCGTTCGAGGCCCACGCTCTTCATGCCAGCGCTCCGAGGTTCGTGGGACAAAGTCAGAAGGGGAATGTCAACTGTCAGCACCAAGGCTCTCTCTGGAAGCTTTTGGTCCTGGTTTCCTGGTGAGTTCCCCGCTAAACAGTGGACTTGAGCTCGATCTCTCGAGAAATGATAGAAAACGACAGCTATCCCTATTGACACTTGTTTGTCAAACCATGATTCCTGGAAAAGTAGGCACTCTGCCACTTCCCATGTATCCCCAGCCCAGTATAACTCAGCCCTCAACTGGTAAATTCTCTTGGTCCTTTTCTTTAGTATTTGTAAACTACGCTTCGTAACAATAGCTGCAGTGGCTGACATGCTGCCGGTCATGCCTCCAGATGGCGGCGCTGACGAGGCCGGTCACCAAAGCAAAGATGTCTACATGACGGAACTTAACAACCGCGGCTTCGAGAACGAGGATGCATGAGCTCCATCATCGGTGGCGACTCAAGATCACCCTCGTAAAGGTCTTCGGCGTGTTCGGTCGACCTTAGGGCTAGTGTCTATATCTAGGTCTCCTCAGCCTCGGCCTCAGCCTCATCATGATGGTTAGCTGCAATGGGGTCAGGACGTATGCTACAACAAAGGTCTTTTACTGGGTTTAGTAAATTTTCGTCGGTTGTGTACATTGGTTACCCTTGTCAGCGCCTTCAGCCCTATGCTTAACTACCTTATCCTTGGGGTCCCCGGATTCTTGGCTGCGCCTCTTTTCCAAGCCTTTAGCAAGTAACTAAGTTTGGTCTTGCATGACCTCTTTTCTTATCAATCTAGCATCGTCATTCCCGTATTGTACTGCTCAGGTAGGCGACTTGTATTGCACTTTTGCTTCTGCCATTCAATATCTACTCGTACCAGAAAGAGCATGTGAGGACCTCCGTCTTCATCTGCTTCCTCGTCAAGGAGCTACAGGCCAACTTGACAACCATCTATAAATCCCTGTCGTGTGTAGCTGTCGTATCCACAGGGTTCAGAGGCACTTTTGGTCATCCAGGACTCGTATGGTGAAGCTCAGGAGTCGATTTTGGTTGCTGGCAATGCGACGCTGGCCATCTCCATCAGCCCTGTCGTGATGTGGCGATATTAATGCCAAGGCGCACAAGCAAGTCAAGGTCGTGTGGTTTGACTAGAATGTGAACACACTGTTGCGAGGGAGACGCATCTGCCATCTATTAAGCCCGGTGTTAAGAGCAATGATAGTTTAATTATATGATAGTGAACTTGTAGTAGGTTTAATGGACGGTCTGCTGCAAAATCATATTCTCCCTGGCCTCTCGGTGTCCATTGATGTTAGATCGAATAAATAGCGTTTTCTTCACGGCAAACTAGTAGGGCGAGGGTACCACCGTAAATCAAGACAGTGACTAAAATGATAGTCGTTGAAAAAACCACATTCAAGTAGAAAAGGAGCCTATTCTAAGCTAATTCTATGACTGCTCACGAGACTTATACGTAGTCACCTCGGCAGTTTCATGTTAATCCATACAAATCAGTTTACAAAAGCATCAATACCTTTTCAAATGTCAAACACGAAGAACGCTTGTCGTGTCGTAACACATTTCCACCCATTGAATCCCATAACGCCAGACTCATTAAACCCTTGAAAAGCTTCGCCCTTTAGACCTTGGCCTCGTCAGTCTTGCGCCCACCGAGCTGCATGTAGTTCCAGCAAACTAAAGTCCACGTTAGTATCCAACGTTTCTAGTAAGTAAGAAGTCACATTTGAGACTTACTTGTCCAACCAAGATCACCCCTGAAGTATGCCTCGGCAACATCCTCGCCCGAGATTGTGCCAGAGTCAGGGCTGGAAGCGACAGCCTTCTTGCCGACGGCAAGGCCAATCACGGGAGGGTAGTGAACAAGCTCCTTGTACACGGGAGTCTTGCCGGTCCGGTGGCTGATTATGGATTGATGGATGTTCCGCGCCGCGTAGTGGCCGTGGTGCATAGCACCGCCGCACCGCTTGATGCCGGACCACTTGGTAATATCGCCAGCTGCAAAGTGATACTCGGCGTTCGGAACCTCATCAGGAAAGTTGAGGCTGCAGGGATAGGTCAGCAGATGTACGGCGAATGGAATGAGAAGTGTCTCTACTTACTTGGGCTTGATCTTGACGTATCCCTCCTCATCAAGGGCTGAAGCCGGGAGATAGCTTGTGGTGGGAACACTCTTGGAGATAGCCATGATGACTACACTAGCAAACGTCTTGTGGCCATTGGTGAACTCAACCTCGTACTTTTCGTTACCGTCGGTCGTCTCGATCTTCTTGGTGGAAGCTAGACGATGGTTCATGAGAGCCTCGACGCCACCCTCAATAAGCAACTCAAGAGCACGGTCCTTGCAGTCCTCAGGCAGGCCCTCAGAGGAGAGCAACTTGTCCCGCGAGTGAGCGAGAGTTACATTGACGTGGGGCTTGACCATCTTGAGCTCGGCAGCCATCTCGATACCGACGGCACCGCCGCCGACAACAAGAACCCCGTGCTTGGCATCGTTGACAGCATTGATGTGCTGTTCGGCCTCGAGCAAGTACTGTTTCCGGGTAAGGGACTGGGGCACCACAGGCCAGACACGCCGCAGACCAGTAGCAGAAACGAGGTAGTCATAGTGCTGAGTGCTGAGCTCCTTGGTGAGGTGAGTCGAGACGGTGGCCGACTTGGCCGCAGGGTCTACGCTGGTGACGGAGCCCTGGATGATCTTGATGCGAGGATCCTGAAGGCCGGGGATGTCAGAGTACTTGACCCAGTTCTTGTTGGCATACTCAGACTCGGCCAGAGCGAGGGGCGAGCCGATCAAGTGGTCTTCAAAGTCCTGGTCAGTACTGTCTGTCTTGTACACGATATCGGGCCCGGCTGGAAAGCGGAGTATGGAAGCCAAGTCCAAGGTTCACTCACAGTAGCCATCTCGCTCATCGACAATGGTGATCTCAATGTCAAAGTGAGGCAGATTGGGGTGATGGATGAAAGGCTCGGCATCCATGCGGGGTGAGTACCCCTGGCTCAGATCGAGCAGATTGACGGCAGCAGAGAGGCCTGCATAGCAGCCGCCGAGGACGAGAACACGCACAGCGTGGGATGTTTCGGGGAGTGAGCCCATGGTGGTAGGGCTGGAGAAGGACTTGGAGCGGGGGAAAATGGAACGATTCTGATATGCAAGCAGGGGAGTTGAAGCTACTGGAATGGTCTTTGCACGGAGCTGTAGCGTCGGTTGTACGATGGCAGTTGGACGGTACGAGGTCCAGGCACGGCACGAGAAGGCACGTGTGGTGTGAGTGCAAGCCGATGCGTGGGGAGATGACAGCAGTAGTTTCGAGAATCTGGTAGAGGCTCGGGAGATGAACATGAGCTGAGGTATAGAGAATGGCTACAGAGATGTAGAAAGACGGAGGTGAAGAAGGAAGAATAAGTAATGGGCCGGCAAGGAGAGAGGAGAGACGGGAAAGATATCGGGAATAAAAGCAAGCAAGTAAGCCCCCCTCAACAACTTTTTGAAAGGGACGCAGTGCGGAATATCCAGTAACCTGGAGACGGCGACCTTGGGCCGAGAGAGCGGCGCCAGTATCGGATCAAGGGTGGCCTTGGCTGGGAGACACAAAGGGGGTACCGAGGTCCCAGTCACAATATGCGAGACGGAGCTGAAGCCAGTCGGACAGAGGCATCGAGCAAGGCGTCGTGGAGCGGGCTCCATCCTGGGCCTGTCCTCGTGGACGTGGTGCTGGGGACTTGATGCCAGGGAGAGGATCCCAACTGTGGAGTTAAAGTTATCAGATCCGTCCCCGGCATGTCAGCCACCGGGCGTGAAAGGTACGTATCCCTCCGTACACGTGCCTAGGTACGAGCTGTCCCGGTCACGATACAAGACTAGGGGTGAGAAGAACAAAGCAATTGCAGTCTCCACCCGGGAACGCGCTATTCCACCTGATCTGATCCTGCTGCCGGTGAGGAAACTGGTGAGAGTGGACAGTGTGTAACACCGTTATCAGATCGACGGATGAGGAGTGAAGGGCCGACGTAGCCAAAATCAGTCGATAGACTCCACATTAGCGTGAATCCTACCATCCTTCACAGTGAACGGATGGGAAAAAAGTTCCTCTAATGATTCTTCTCTGCGGGTCAGTCAGACTCAATTGAGCCATTTTCCCACTGTCGCATCAGGTACACACATGCACAGGACGTTTAGCAGAAGAGCCCCCCCCCCCAAGTCTCAACTCTGAGTGAAATCATGTCGAACGCGCCGTTAGCATAGTCAAGGTACAGTACAATACCCTGTCATCCTTGCGAGGCCGGCTCTTGGCCCCGAAATCGCAGCTCTCGCCTGTTCCTCTTACAGTACAATCAACCGGCCAATGGTCGGCTACTGCTGCACGACGATCAGATAACTCAACGCCATGGAGGAGGGAGGGGCAGAAAATTTTATCTGATCCGAGAATTCTTGGCAAGCTTGCCCGTTCCTAGGCCAATCCTCGAGCTTGAACCCTTGTCGTAGACCGGGCTTGAAGCTCCATGGTGGGAAATTTGCCAAGCTACAGTTGCTTTACCGCCGTTGCGCACATGATATGATCCATGTCCATGACAGCCTCCATGATGACTCTGCTTTTTGTACTCCCATGAGCACTCACTCCGTCCCGTTCATTCCACCCTTGTACGCTCGTAGCATCTGCGCCCCATTGTGCCTAATTCAACTCTTTCGTTAACGAGACATGGACATGGTGCTGATTCATATAATGCCAATCCGAGAAAAGCTTCAACGGGGCGACCAGCACATCTCTTATCTCCCCTCTGTGGAAACCTTGTTGATTTAACCTTGTTTCTTACTCAGCGGGGACCTTTACATACATACTACTACGGTACCGGTAGCTCGTCTAGTTTACCATCCTTCGCTTCAATGTCAAATGCCAAGCAGCTACCGAGAGAAGCCAGACGTGAACCACGAGGACGGTGCCCATCATGATCCATCAGTTTCGGTGTCTCATAGCTAAGGCTGTCTCCGCCCCCGTCTCCGTTTCCGCCTACCGATGCCTCTTCCCAGCTAACCTCATGCAAGGTTGTTGGAGCGCGGTTCATCTGGTCCTTTTGTCGCGGACGCCAAGGTAACTACAATGGAGAATTGATGTGTGCGACAGGATCGTCTTGGCTCATCACCAATACCATATTACTTTTTGAGCAGCGTAGTTACTTTTTTCTTCTTCTTCTCTACTCAGTTCCTCTACCTTCTTCTTTCCCACCTCTCAATTCTCGATACATGAGCGAACGAGGCCATGGTTTGAGAGTTGTGAATCTAGGCTTTTCAGCTTCAACTTACGACTTGCAAGTAACAAACAGCCGAGATGGCTTCATCTTCACACGAGCAGCAGAGCAAGGCTACATACAGGATCAATTCCTCCAACGAGTCTTGTACCTTTGAGCCTGAATATACTCACAAGGATACTGTCGAGAGTGTTTCTGTTGGCAATGCGCCCCAAAAGGAAGTATCAGCGAAAGATGCGCCAACAACTAGAGACGAGGTAATCGACGTGCTCGATAATGCAACCACTGTTAAGCGTCCACCTACTCACTCGCCGCGATTATCTACAAAGTCATCGTCTCTGTCAATGGCATCTCAAGCACCAGCCGAGGAAAAGAAGCCCAGGGTTAGTCAACATGATCTCAATCAGACATGATAAGCAAGTCCCTTCCACAGCTGCTAACACATACATATCAGAAATTCAAATCCTTCTTCACCTACTTCCAGCTTCTCTTCTACGCCAACCCAACATGGATCGATATCCTCCTCCTCATCGTCGGTACCCTCTCCGCCTGCTCCGCCGGTGCGCCGTTCCCCCTCATGGGTATCATCTTCGGTCAGCTCGTCAACGATCTGAACACGGCTTCCTGCGACGCTCCTGAGCTCGCAGCCCAAGTGTCGCCAGCCGAACTACAAGCCAGCATCAACAAAAAGGTCCTGCAGATCACATACATCGGCATTGCGAGCTTTGTTCTCATCTACATCTACATCGTCACCTGGTCCATCTTTAGTCGCCGCCTCGAAACCCGTATCCGCGATCGCTACTTTATGAGCATCCTTCTGCAGGATGCCACATTCTTCGATAAGCGACAGGCTGGTGAGATCTCGTCCCGCCTCAACACCGACATCCAGGCCATCCAGTCAGGCACATCGGAAAAGGTTGGTATCTGTATCGGCTGCACATCCTTTTTCGTCAGTGCCTACGTTGTCTCGTTTATCAAGAACACCACGCTGGCCGCCATCCTCATCTCGCTGGTTCCTGCATTCATGCTGCTTGCAGCCTTTGGTAGCTTCTTCACGGCCAAGTTCTCAAGCGCCCTGTCCGAGAGGATCGCCTCGGCTTCTTCGATTGCCTCCGAGGTTCTCTCCAATATCCCTGTTGTTCAGGCTTTTGGTGCCGGTCCCCGCCTCGAGGCCATCTTCTCAGAAAGGATGAAGGGTGCTCGCAAGCAGGGCATCAACAAGGCATTCGTTGCCGCTCTTCAAGCTGGCATGCTCTACTTCATTGCTTACTCGGCCAACGCTCTGTCTTACTGGCAGGGTAGCCACCAAATCGCTGACTCTGTAGACAAGGAAGGCGGGGCGACGGTGGGCGACGTTTACACTGTCATCCTCCTACTGGTTGACGGTACGTGTTCTCTCGTCATGTAGTTGAATCTTTCCACTGACATAACCCACAGCCTGTGTTATCTTGGGCGGCATTGCTCCCCTGCTTCCTCTTCTCGGTGCCGCCGCTGGATCTTTTGAAAAGCTACGACAGGACATGGACAGCCCCGCGGCCATTGACGCCGGCTCTGACAAGGGCGAGAAGCTTGAGTCGATCGAGGGTACTGTGACATTCAGAGACGTCTCCTTTGCTTATATCTCACGGCCTCACCACTCCGTTCTCAAGAGTGTCTCCTTCGAGTGCCCTGCCGGCAAGCATACCGCCCTCGTGGGTCTCTCCGGCAGTGGCAAGTCGACTATCGCTGGTCTTACTTCCCGTATCTATGATCCCACTGAAGGCGCCGTCTACTTGGACGGTCGCGATATCAAGGATCTGAACGTCAAGAGCGTGAGAAGCCACATGAGTTTGGTGCAGCAAGAGCCCTCTCTCCTGGACCGTTCAATCATCGAGAACATTGCATTGGGTATCATGAACTCTCCCCAGCCCGACCATTACCGATTCAGGGCGGTTATTCTTAGTAACGGTCTTGCTGAGCTTGCCGCCAAGCTTCGGAACGGCGAAGACCTCAAGACTGCTGCCGAGAGCTTTGGTCAGGACATGGTCGACCTGGTTGGCCGAGTCCAGGAAGCTACTAGATTGGCGGATGCAATCAGTTTTGTTGAGAAGCTTGAAAACGGGTTTGGAACACTGGTTGGTAGTGGCGGAAAGCTTGTGAGTGGTGGTCAGCGACAACGACTTGCTCTAGCCCGAGCCTTGATCCGGGACCCCAAGATCCTCATTCTCGACGAGGCTACGGCTTCTCTCGACTCTGCCAGTGAGCACCGTATTCAGATGGCCATTGAGTCCATTGCCAAGAACCGTACCGTCATTGCCATCGCCCATCGTCTATCTACCATCAAGAACGCCGACAATATCATCGTCATGAATAGCGGTGAGATCATTGAGCAGGGAAACCACCTGGAGCTCATGGCTCTGGGTGGCTCGTATGCAAGCATGGTTCGGCTGCAGACGGTTGACTCTGGGGATGCCGGCTCCATGACGAGCACTGTTCGTGAAAACGGTGAGGGCATCTTCTCAGAGAAGGACTCTATCAACGAGCTCAAGGCCAAGGACATCGAGAAGGATGATGTGGTAGAGACTAAAGAAGAAGAACTCCAGAAAGTCAGGGCACAGGAGGAGACAGGAGACGTCGCCCTGGACTCCAGCATGTCGGCATGGACCGTGATCAAGAGTATCAGTGGCATGGCGCGGCCTTATACTCCCCTTATCACCGTATGTCTCTTTGCTGCCACCATCGTCGGGCTGACCTTTCCCTCGGCCGGTCTCATCTTTGGCTACACTATCGACAGCCTCAGCCCCTGCAACCCTGCCTCCGATATCCTCTACGCTGGCAGGTTTTACGGAGGCATGTGGTTCATGGTTGCGTGTGTAGAGCTCTTTGCTAATACCACGAGCTGGACTGGTTTCGGCATAGTTGCTGAGAAGCTTCTGTACAAGATCAGAGTTCTCTGCTTCCGGTCTCTGTACGAGCAGGATCTCGACTGGCATCAGTCCGAGGGTCGTACCCCTACTGCCCTTCTCTCGGTCATCACAACAGATGCTGCTGCCGTCGGCGGTTTCAGTGGTTCTATCATCGGCACCATTTTTGCGGTTGTGGTCAACTTCTTTGTTGCCATCGTCCTATCACACATTATGGCCTGGAAGATTGCTATTGTGTGTTTGGTTATCGTCCCTATTCTTCTGGGCTCTGGCATCATGCAGCTTCGAGCACTATCACAGTTCGAGCGCCGCCATGCCGGTGCCTTTTCTGGCGCTGTAGGCATTTCGGTGGAAGCTGTCAACTCGTTCAAGACCATCTCGTCGCTATCTATCGAAGAAGAGATCATGGGTACGTATCGGCGTGCGCTGAAGGCGCCTCGAAAGGAAATGACCTTGGCTTCCATGTATGCCAACTTGTGGCTGGCTTTCGCAAACAGCACCGGAAACCTCATCTACGCCTTTGCGTACTGGTGGGGATCGACGCGAATCACAAAGGGCGAGGCTAACCAGCGAGAGTTCTTCGTTATTCTCATCTGCATGCTTGTTAGTGCTCAGCTCTGGGGTCAGATGTTCAGTCTTGCCCCTGAGGTGTCCCGAGCCAAGGCTGCGGCCTCGCGCATCCTGAGCCTGATCAGCCTTGGTTCCGGAAAGGACCAGGCCAAGAAGCAAAAGATCACCCTAGCCGTCGAAGAGGTTGAGAAGGATATCGAGTGGCGGGCCGAAGCTCCATCAAAGAGCAGCGGTGGCAAAGGCGCAACCATTATCTTTAAGGACGTTAAGTTTGCGTACCCAGCCCGACCGCACATCCAGATCCTCACTGGCATGTCTTTCACCATTCAAGCTGGCCAGTTTGTTGGTCTTGTCGGGCCTTCAGGTGCTGGTAAATCGACCATCATGTCACTGGTACAGCGCATGTACCGACCGACCAGCGGAACGATCGAGATCAACGGAGTCAACATTTGCGGTCGCGATGGTACTGAGTTTCGAAACGAGATTGCCGTTGTGCCTCAAGACTGCGCTCTCTTTGATGGGACGATCCGCTTCAACGTAGCTCTTGGTGCGACACCAGACCACGAGCCGACAGACGAGGAAATCCAAGAGGCTTGTAAGCTTGCCAACATCCACGACACCATCATGGAGCTGCCAAGCGGGTACGACACTGAGTGCGGTCCCAACGGCTCGCGTCTTTCCGGAGGCCAGCGCCAGCGTCTAGCCATTGCGCGTGCTCTCGTGCGCAAGCCGAAACTGCTACTCCTTGACGAGAGCACCAGCGCCCTCGACGCCGAGAGCGAGAGAGCTCTTCAGGAAGGGTTGGAGCGCGTGGCACGTGGTATCACGGTGATTGCCATCACACACAGACTACACACGGTACGGAAAGCCGGTGTTATCTTTGTGATTGAAGCGGGCAAGGTCGTGGAGAAGGGACGGCACGAGGAGCTTGTGGAGAAGAGCGAGTCGTACCGCGTGAATGCTCTGCAGCAGATGCTGGGCAACTAGAGCGGATTGAGGAATGGCTTTGTGTAGTAGAGAGGAACTCTAAATATACCAAAATACATTACAAGTTCCATTGTTAGTTCTGCTCAAGGAACCTGGAATTGAGTCGTGTATAGGGTTGGTGAAGCGCTCAAGTCTAAGTCGGTGTGGTTGTACCCCCGATCCGACCGCTACCTTAAGGATTCACCCCCACGCCTTCCGTCTCGGCACCTGACCTCCATCCTCACTCAAGGTTGGCTCACTGTCTCAGCCTGAAAGTTGTAGAGGGTGCACAGCCTCGTGAAGTCGTCCTGTAGATTCAGGGGATTTGCCCACGGGGGCTATCATATGATGTTTCTAGGGTACCACATACGTCTTGCTGTTTCCCATCGACTTTTTCAATCTCCAAACTGAGCTATTGAATGGACCAATTCAACCTCATCAATATCATGTACTTAAAAGCGGAATGCACTAAACATCCACACATGGCGAACTCGTTGTTCATCGGGGTCCCCGGCTTAATAGCGGGTACGCAATTGAGAAATTCGGTGTCCAGAAGGAGCATCGACGTCAGCGTGCAAGGGTGCGAATCAGGCTCAGCCTATTACGAGTAAGATATATTTTACCTTTGCAGCACTACCTAGTAGTATTCGCACCCTGTCCCCTGTCTCTTTTGAACCTCCCTTGGCTTGCCCGTTGGTTGCTTCACTCTCTCAATTGCCTTCCATTAATCCTCTGCAAAACGTGTCGTTACGGCGTCTGCTGCAGCCAAGCCTCACTTTGTTTGCCAACTCCGCCGAGGTCGTCGTCCTGCTGCAGCAGATACTACGTAGTAGGTCACGAGCTTAACAGCCGAATACGGCCGACAAAGGGGCTTGCGACATTGCGGGCCCGTTAGTGCTGGACTTGACCGGGCTACGATCCCTCAAGAGTTACCATCTCCACGAGGCCAACGTTGGATTGTGGATATTCCCTTCGCATTTGGCGCGGCACCGGGACACACAGTTGCAGCCCTCAAACCACATGCCTTGCGTCACAGGCACACAGGATTCTCCTCCCCTTGATCTACTTTCAAAAACCTAGATACCTTGATCATCTGCTATCCTCGTACGCCACTCCGAGTCGCAACCATTCCGACCTCGTCCCTCCCCGACAATCCCTCCTCTGTACCCGGCGCTGTCCCTGCCGTCCTTCAAAGTCGTCGCTCCGGCCTCGACAACACTCGACCGACACGAGGAGGGAGTGCTGACTCTACACCAGACGGACCAGTCGCCGTACCGCAGCGTAACAGTAGCCCTCGATCCCCGCCGAATCGCGACGAGGGGGAGCAGTTTGAGCTTGTCGACTACCCGCCCATCCAGGCTCGTCAAGACGCCGCAGATCGAACATCCCGGAGACAGGCGAAACGAGACCAGAAGCGCCGTTGGCTTCAAGAGCAGGACGAGATGAAGTTCTCTCACAGTATTCAGTTCAATGCTGTTCCTGACTGGAGCAGTCATTACATTGCTTACAGTAATCTCAAGAAGCTGTGCGCCGCCCTTCCTACCCCTTTGCTTTGGTGTTATTGAATGGCATGGACTAACATGATATGCTCGTAGGATCTATCAGCTCGAAAAGACGGTTCATCAAGCGCGTGCTGGCGATGCCGAGTCGAGACCGCTTATAAACCACGAGGAGCCCGAGGACGTTTTCTCTCGGGCCCTTGGTGTCGAGCTCGAAAAGATCTGCTCCTTTTACGTCTCCAAGGAGGGCGAGCTCCTCGAAGAGGCTACCCAGCTTCTGCGTGATGTTGGTGAAGACTCTGCCATCGAAGATAACCCCTACCTGCGTCGGCTGTCCACCTCGTCTAGCAACCGACCCGACGGCCGCAATGTCTTTCGCTCGCGGAGTCCCCAGAGCCGCAGCCGTAGCTCCGACAACGAAGACAGCGGCAGCGAGGAAGACGAAACTACTGGTTTGACGACGAGGCGGAGAAGCAGCGGAGGCCGGAGGAGGACACTGCCCAACATTAAGCCTCCGTCCCATGACTTGACGCCTGGTGAATTTAGCCACAGCGGGATAAGGAGACATAGCACCACGGCCGACGACTTTGGTGACCAGTCGCTCATGTTCTCCTCTGGGATATTTTCCTCTGGAATCATGCTTAAAAAGCGCATCATTGGCCTCTACGTGGCGCTCTGCGAGCTCAAGTCGTTCATCCAGCTCAACCGCACCGGGTTCAGCAAGGTTCTCAAGAAGTTTGACAAGATCCTCGACAAGGAGCTCAAGACGTCCTATCTCCAGGCGAATGTCGAGTCTGCCTACCCTTTCAAGGACGAGACGAAGCGTGTCCTGGAGGAAAACATCACCAAGATGGAGAAGGCATATGCTGAGGTCGTCACTGGTGGCGATGATGAGCTGGCCCGCAAGGACCTGCGCTCGCACCTCAGGGAGCACGTTGTCTGGGAGCGCAACACTGTCTGGAGAGATCTGATTGGCATTGAGCGCAGAGCTGAGGCAGCGGGCCTGGGACAAGCCCTTCTTGGCCAGGAGAGAGGCAATGTGACTAGGAGATTGCAAGGCGACGAGGCCAAGGGCCCATCTGAGACTCAGATCCGCACACCCTTTGGCAGGGTTACAATACCCCCGTGGCTAGCCAGCTCTTCTCTTTGGACGCTGACTGCATGCCTCACTGTTTTCTTCCTACTCTTGTTGCTCCCCATCATGGAGAAGCCCGAGCAGCAGAACTGTCTGGCCATGCTTGTCTTTGTCAGTTTGCTCTGGGCCACCGAGGTAAGCCTGCACAATATGATTCTCATCTAACCGACACCAAGCTGACATGTCCTAGACTATCCCTCTCTTTGTCACTTCATTATTGATCCCCTTCCTCTCGGTCGTCCTGCACGTCGTCCGCGATGAGACGCCCGGAAAGACTCATAAGCGTCTTGACGCCAAGCAAGCCACTGCCGCCATCTTTGCCGCCATGTGGACGCCCGTTATCATGCTTCTTCTCGGTGGCTTTACCCTTGCAGCGGCTCTGTCTAAATGTACCATTGACAAGCGATTGGCCACGCTTATTTTGAGTAAGGCTGGTACTCAGCCAAAGACTGTGTTGATCGCCAACATGTTTGTGGCCGCTTTTGCGTCTATGCTGATCAGCAATGTCGCGGCGCCGGTTCTCTGCTATTCCATCATCGAGGTAAGTTGATATGAGAAGACGAAGTGATAGCGAAGCTGACAGTCGTGTAGCCTATGCTTCGAACTTTGCCGTCTGATTCCAACATGTCCAAAGCAGTCATCATTGGTATTGCGCTCGCGTCCAATATTGGAGGCATGCTCTCCCCGATCGCCTCGCCGCAGAATGTGGTTGCTATGGGTATCATGCAGCCTGCGCCTACGTGGCTGCAATGGTTCTTTATTGTCATTCCTGTCGGTGCGGTTTCGATCGTCTTGATCTGGCTTCTGCTCCTCGTCTCATTCCAGCCCGGCAAGGGCACAACGATCGCTCCTATCCGACCTGTCAAGGAGAAGTTTACTGCTCTTCAATGGTTCGTGACCTTTGTCACCGTTACTACGATTGCCTTGTGGTGCGCTAGCCACCAGCTGGAGGACGAGTTCGGAGACATGGGTGTCATTGCCATCATCCCTATCGTGCTCTTCTTCGGTATCGGTATCCTGACTAAGGAGGACTTCAACAATTTCCCCTGGACCATCATCATCCTCGCTGCTGGAGGCTTATCCCTGGGCAAGGCTGTCCGCTCCTCTGGTCTGCTGCACACCCTTGCCGAGCTGGTTTCCGAGAAAGTGGAGGGTATGAGCTTGTACGGTGTGCTGGTTGTCTTTTCGGCCCTGATTCTCGTCATCGCGACTTTCATCAGCCACACGGTGGCCGCCCTCATTTTCCTGCCGCTTGTGTTTGATGTTGGCATTGCCATGGAACAGCCGCACCCCAACCTGCTCGTCATGGGCGGTGTTCTCATGTGCAGCGCAGCTATGGGCTTACCCACCAGTGGTTTCCCTAATATGAGTAAGTTCTGTTCTGGGTGTCTTTTTTGGAGCTTAAGCTGACTCTCTGTAGCTGCGATTATGAAAGAAGATCCCTTTGGCCAGCGATATCTGCAAGTCAAGCACTTCATCAGCCGCGGTGTGCCGAGCAGTATCATGACCCTTATCGTGGTTGTGACTCTTGGGTACGGAATTATGCAAGTCGCTGGACTTGACTGAAAGCATGGAGGAGTCGGTTATGGAGTTTATGCTTGGTTCGAGTCATGGGGGGATAAGCATAGCAATCGGTTGGTGTCAATTTGAGGAGGAAGTTGACGGTCTTATTTGCCAAGCTGTAGCATTTTGGGAGAAAGCAAATCTCTTGTCGAGGATAGACCAATCGTGAGATAGACTGAGAAGTCTTGAGTTTTGTACTAGTTGTTTACTAAATCAAAGACAAATTGTTGTAAAAAGAAGCTCAAGATATCCATCGCAACCAACCAGGAACGAGTAATAGGTATGAGTGCGAATCGACACTGTGACACTGTGCGAATGCAAGAAGCTCTGGCCATCCGTTGACGTCGATGTTTCTGCCGAGGGCGGCATGACCATGCCCCCAGATTCAAGCACCCAACTATTGGAATTGTCCAGGCGCCAACAACACCAACACAAAGCGTTGATATCTTTTGCTCTCTTTTAAACCTGGCCTGCGATAACGATACTACGTCTTTGCGACTCTTACACCATCTGATGCGCCTCTTCTTCGCCTAGCCTTTACAGCTTCGAGCTGGCCGGCGCCATGCTCTCCGCCTTCACAGCCCGTCCCATCGTCGAGCTGCGGCATCGGGACAAGTCAAAGATTGAAACGATCATTGCGCACGGTATGAGCTTACTATTTGATTCTTTCCCACTTCGTCGCTAGTAATCGTCGTGGTGTGAGCTGTGACTGACCTGATTCTTGGCCCCAGGTGACCGTGTTTTCGTTGGCCTCAACAACGGCGCCCTCCGCGTGTACCGCCTCAACGAGCTCCCCTCCCAGCCTTCTAATGGTTCGGTTGATAAAGTTGTCGGCTCTTCAACTTCTCCCGCCCACGATGATAACACCGCTGCGAAGGCGACTGCGAAGCCAACAGATCTACTGCGCGAGGTGGACCGGTTCTCGTCGCGTGCCATCGAGCAGCTGGCCGTGATCAAGGAGGCAAACACGATTGTATCGCTTTCCAACTACCATGTTTCTTTCCACGACCTCAAGACATACGAGCTTACCGAGACGTTGACCCGAACCAAGAACGCGTCCTGCTTTGCGGTAACCTCGAATATTGTGAAGGACCCAGACACGGGAATTCCCGAGATTATCAGCCGCTTGGCGGTTGCGGTCAAGAGGAGGTTGTTGCTTTGGAGCTGGCACGAAAGCGAGCTATCAGAAGATGTCGGAGAGGTTGTCCTGGCCGAGTCAATTCGGTCGGTTACATGGGCGAGCGCAACAAAGCTGGTGTGCGGTATGAACGGTGGCTATGTCATGGTCAACGTCCTAACCCGCGAAATCGAGGAGATTGTTAGCCCTGGATCAGGCCCTGCAGCCGGACAGACAAGCCGGTTCGGTGCGATGAGCAGTGCTGGCATGGGATATATGGGATTAGGAGGTTACATGCCCAAGCCATTGGCAGCAAAACTAGCAGAAGGAGAGATGCTGCTCGCTAAAGACATCAACACATTGTTCATTGACGATGACGGGAAGCCTCTCGAGAGGAGGCAAATCCCTTGGCAATCAGCCCCCGACTCGATAGGGTACTCGTACCCCTATATCCTTGCCTTACAAGCTCCTTCGAAGGGCTCTCTCGAGATCCGGAACCCTACCACTCTTTCTCTCCTACAGAACCTGGCTCTCCCTGGCGCAGCTCAGCTTCATTTCCCACCACCTACAAGCAGCCTAGCCCACGCGGGCAAGGGCTTCCACATCTCAAGCGAGCGATGCGTTTGGAAGATGGACGCGACAGACTATGATTCTCAAATCCAGGAGCTGGTGGATGGCGCCAAGTTTGACGAAGCTGTTAGCATTCTTGAGATGTTGGAAGATGCTCTGCTTAAGGACAAGACCGAGACGCTCCGGGAAGTCAAGATGCTCAAGGCTGAGATGCTGTTCAAGAAGAAAAAGTACAGACAAGCGTTGGATCTATTTGGCGAAGATGGGGTACATGCGCCTCCTGAGCGGGTGCTCAAAATGTTCCCGCCTCAAATTGCGGGTGAGCTATCTGCATGGGCTGGTCGCGAGCATGAAGAGGAGGAGCATGAAGCGCCTGGGTCGCCCAAGAAGGCCAACGGAACACGACCAAGTACTCCGGAGCACACCGAAACAACGCCAGAACCACCATCACCTGTGAACAAGGGAGGATTTGCTCGGTATCTTACCGGAAGTTATAGAAAACCCCACGCCGACGCAGCATCCATCATCTCAAGAAGGGAAACTGCTGGTTCTGATGATAACGCGAACGCGAAAGAGACGGAGTCCAGCGAGGACAAGCCACTAAAGGACAAGGACTTGACGAATGCGGTTTTGGAATTGAACAGCTATCTTGCGGGAACCCGCGCCCGTCTGCAAAGGGACCTTGACCCTGTCACCGGGAATTTGAAGCCTCGAAGTGACCGGAATGGCTCTACAGACGACGCGGCAGAGAAGGTCCTGAGGATGGGTCTGGATGAATCCGAGAAGAAGCTGGAGGAAGAGCTTCGAAATACCTTTCGACTGGTGGACACAACTCTTTTCCGCGCCTACATGTTCTCTCGGCCGACTTTGGCTAGCTCCTTGTTCCGAATACCCAATTTCTGTGACCCTGAGGTGGTTAACGAGATGTTATTGGAGCATAACCGCTACACCGAGCTGGTGGATTTCTTCTATGGCAAAAAGCTACATAAGGAGGCTTTGGAGCTGCTACGCAGGTTCGGCTCAGCCAAGGAACCAGATGAAGCTGCACCGACACTTCATGGACCAGGACGCACTATACAGTACCTCAAGAACCTACCGCCCTCGGAGATCGACCTGATATTAGAGCATGCCGAGTGGACACTCAAAGCCAACTCTGACGAGGCGCTGGAGATTTTTACAGGCGACACTGAGAACGCAGAGACACTACCGCGGGAAAGGGTTGTGGCATTCCTCCATGGTGTAGACCCGCAGCTTGAAGGTCGATACTTGGAACACATCATCAATGAGCTCGACGACATGACACCGGATCTTCATAACCGCCTGGTCGAGCTTTACGTTAGGAACCTGAAGCGGATGTCGAAGGGAGCCGAATGGGATGCTCTGATGGAACGATTCGTCACGTTCCTCAAGGAGTCGAAGCAGGTTTATAGCCTAAGCAAGGCGTTTGGGCTGATTCCGAGAGATGGTGAGAATCTTCCTCCGCTTCGTACGCGTAGTACTGACCAATGACAGACCCGGCGTTTTACGAGGCGCAGGCCGTGGTGCTAAGTAACATGTCCCAGCACAAGCAAGCACTCGAGATTTATGTTTTCAAGATGAAGGATTATCAGAAAGCCGAAGAGTATGCTACTTCAAGGATCTTGAGGCGCAACCATCCGCTGACTTTGATATAGGTACTGCAACCGAGTCAATATGTCTCAGGACACAGCTCCATCGTCCCAGCCAAACGCAAGAGATGATGCTGGAGAAGACCCCGACAACACAATACCATCCATTTATCAGACTTTACTATCACTCTACCTTCAGCCATCGCCACCAAACCAACCTAACCTTGAGCCAGCGCTCGATCTCCTCTCCAAACATGGATCCCGCCTCCCAGCAATGTCAACCCTTGGCCTTATTCCCGATGACCTGCCGGTAAAGGCACTCGAATCATACTTCCGAGGCCGCATCCGCTCGGCCAATAGTCTAGTTAACGAGTCCAGGATCGCGGCGGGACTGCGGCAAGCTGAAGGTATCTCCATCGCAGCGCGGTTGCATTTAGGCGACGGTGTGCAGAGCGGCCAAGGCGGACGTAATCGGCACGTGGCCATCACAGACGAGCGACACTGCGTCGTCTGTCACAAGAAACTTGGAGGTGGCATGCGCATTGGAAGCGTCGTAGCGGTACTGCCGGACAACACGGTGGTGCACTATGGCTGTTTGAATCGGGCAACAGGGAGCAAAGTGGATACATCGCGGGCGCCAAGCTGGGGAAGAGGTTTCTAGAAGGTCGATTGTATCTTTCTGTATGGGAGTACCGTATCGTATCGTGTATTTGTCGTTTCGTTGTTTAGAGGTGCAACTCGTCTCCACGGTTCGAGTCGAAAGGGGTTTGTTGAGCATTTGCGTGGGTTGGATTGGTGGCAGCCAGTATGATATTTCTTCGCAATACCCCTTGTAAATAAACAGATCTTGTCGTCAAGGTCGTAAGCTCTGGCCGAGGCATGTCTCTTCATCTGTCCTCATTGGGTGTTTGCCTAAGCGAATAACGCTCTCTTAATCTTCCTCCTCTTGCACCTCCTCGCCATAGTTCTCCTCCTCTTTTGCCTCGGCAGCAGCGTCTCTCGCCTTGTCCTGCTCCATGCGTGCAGTGAGCTCCTTGTTAATGGTGGCCTGAGTATCTGCGACCGAGGCGCGTAGGGATTCGAGGTACGAGGTCTCGTCGGCCGTCGATGGGGAGGGGGAGAGGGAGGGGAG